>JAQIXS010000103.1:0-68299 GCA_034700785.1 Rossiulus vilnensis
GGGGGAATTTGTTCAAATAGAATCCTGAAATCAAGCTGTGAGTTATATTTTGATATAGTTATCCTTGTTAAAGTGATTATTGGTTCGAATGTACATTGTAGATACAGATGGTTACAAGTCGGAGAATTAGTATTGCAGAAGGGGCAAGGTTTTGTAGTGTCAGGTGAAAAATTTGTATTGGTTAATGATTATAAAGCACGGACTGGTTCTTGTTCTGAAAGAGCACAGTGGACATCTTCAATTCAATTCAACCCGGCACTGAAAAAGAGCTTAAAATGAGATAATATTTTTAAGTACCTCAAGTTTCATACCTGAAAAACTGATCATATTAGTATCAATCGATAAAACACATTCGAATCTGCCAAATAAACGTAAACATCGTGTTTTTTTAAAAAAATATTAAATACAAATGATATTCATAACCTTGGAATTAGATCATTAAAATCGCTCTTTATTCGTTTTCTGCTTGACTGATTTGAATTTTACAGTGTCGTTAAGCAGTATTTTCATCAGCTTTTTTACCGAAATTTTATATTTCAGAAATTCTTCTCTACCTTACAAAAATTCAGTAAATTTCTTCTTCCTTCGTATCGCACATTATTTTAAAAAAGCAAAATTCGGATGATCCCGGAAATAAATTGAATTCAGAACCTCACCGCCAGCAAAGAAATGGCATTTGATAGAGGGGGGAAATCCATATACCCATGTAATTAGGCGGTTACCACCTCGTCGAGGAGGCCACTGTGGCCACTAGCACCATTGCTAAATTGAATTTCTAGTAGCTTAAGGCTAGTCTTTGAAGTGCATTCCAACGTCCGATGGAATGCAACAAGTATAGGAACCAACAGTTTGAGTCCTATATCATGCTAGAAATCCCATGTATGGATTGGAATGCCAAGTTCAACCACCTCTCAGTGGTTGCTTTCAAACATTTCCATCACCATTTTCAAATTTATTTATCAAAATAAGTTTTTAAAAACAATCACACAATTCATAAGCTCAGAGCTACCAGTGTTCATTATTTGGCATCATGGATACTGTAGGAATGTACATGTACACTTCAACTTGTTACCCTTTTGGATTATTATTTATACTGCATGTTCTAAATACCAGAATATACTGGGAATTCAAATGGACCAATAGGATGCAAGCATGTACTGCGATTAATCTTTCCTGTCCCAGGAATAAGTTTTCATTAGTTGAGCATCGGTTTGCTTTTCCATTGTTAAAAGGCATAATCTATAAGCTAAACATTTCTGATTGGTTTTGGCTAAGTATATTCTAGTTTTGAACAATTTCTGCGCTTAATCACGAAAAGGACTGAAAATGATTTCGATTTAAAAAATGGAGGCCAATTAAGTAAACCCACTAGAGGTTCACTGAATAAAATCCCTGGATTCAAGTTATTGAAATCATTCGTCTTCAAGATTGAGGAAGATTCAGCAGCTGTTAAGAGTCTCAAGTAGTGCAAACTCAATGCAACTGATTTCTGTTCCTATTATCAGAATTTCGATTCATATTATTAACAAAATTAAATTTCTGTCCAGGCTAAAAAAGGAATACAAAAATTTGGGAACATTTTCTGTTTTACAAAAACAAAACGGAAGTTGTCGAAATCTTTTGTTCGTACAGTAATGGGGGCAAAAGCTTGCTTTTACGAATTAATTCATTTCACACGCACGCATTATTTTTAACGGGGATGATTTTGGTAATTTTAACACAAGAGGATTAACATTTCGGATGAGGTTTTATGTAAACGACACCGAGTCGACAATTTGGAGAACAAAAAACGGCAACGTTTGCAGGTTGTTTGTCCATTCTCAGAAATCCCATATAACAGAAACCCTTTAAAAAAAACTAGGCCCTCGAATTCGCCTTGCCCATAAAAGGACCGTATTACATTAGGTAATGATGCCAGAATGCCATGCATTGTGGTTAATTGAGGTGAAAGTTTAGGGCGGTGTTTACTTCTCGAACAATTTGCATAAACGCACAAAACCAGCTCATTAACCAGTTTAGACAATAGGCATTGTGATCGCTCGTCCCGATCCCCCGTCACATTTCAAAAATATTATAAAAAAAAACTAATTTAAAAAAATCACCCCTAAAATCGAGCGGAACTTTTTTTTTTGAGGGTGGACGTTTTAATACGGTAGAAACAGCCTCGAATTAAAAGACCTACTTTTGGCGAAATAAAATTACTTTTCGCCAAAGTAGAATGATAAATAAAAGCTTTCTTAAGCCCCTATAATCTGGGCTGGAGCGAAAATAATGGGCGAAACTAAAGGGAAAATCACTTCCTTAACCAGACTAGTAAATCGCACAAAACAACGTTCAGCGATTTCTTACTGTTAGAAAGTGGAATAATAATAGCTTTCACGAATTATATTGTCAAACTGAGTCGATATGCCCACTTAGATGACGGCTACCAGACAATTATGCCGATTAATAAGGCGACATCAAATAATTTCGTGAAAATACTATTATCTAAACAAAAAAACAAAAAAAACGAGATCTAGCGAAGATACGTTCCAGGTCACCTTAAAATGTAAAAATTACATGGAATTTTCTAAGCAAATAAATAGTAAATACATACTATAAATTTTGTTTGTAAATGTCAAATGATAATCAGTAAAACATCAACATTATACAGAAATTATTACTGACACATTATATTTATTATTATTATTATTATTCCGAATACATGAATTGCTTCGCATTAGCGGTATGGCGTTGCTTTAATTATAGCTAAATTTTCTGTTGTTTTTCAGTAAAAATGTGACCGTCTATTTTTTAGAATCTGCCATTTCTTTAATATTTACATATTTATCTCATCATCTTCATATATCCTTTAAAAATATGATTGACCTTACTTATGTATTTACACTTGTTACGGTAACTGTGTTTAGTAGTACTGTATATGCATGCAATTATGTATCTAAATATTTAATGAAGAAAAGAGTAGGTCTATAAAATAAATACAGTATATTTACAGAGTATATTTCCTTATGTATTTAAATTCATAATTACATAATGCCTATATAGAGCTATGACGTCATCGTTGTCAACTAGGACTTGAGTTATTTTTTATTATTTGAAAATGACCCGTTTATTTATTTTAAAAAAATTAAAAAAATTAAAAACCGTAATGCAACCTCCTGAAACCGGTTTTCCCCACAATGCAACCTTTCAATTTTTTTCCACGTTTTTCACTCCCAACTGTTTTCAATTTTTTTAATAAATTAACTGGACAATTTCAAATAATAAAAAATAACATAAACCCTAGTGAACAACCCATCCAACACGGGAAAACATAAATTTAGCAATTATAAGATGTATTTGAAGCAAAAATGTGAGAGTAGGATTTTGCATGTTGAGCATCCTCTTGGTCGACCTTACAGGCTAGGATTCCATAGCAAACTTACATGTAGGTGGAGAGTATATGGAAGCCTCAACCACGTTCGCAAAACTGCATGATTATAATTAAAACCGCATGACGTCATGGAAAAATTGCAATGAAACCACCTGCATAAATATCAAGTTGCATTTATAATTTAATTGTAAAAATGGTTCAAGCTTAAGGGGGTGACGAGGGGGATTATTCATGAAAAACATGCATATAAGTACGGCATGGGCGTTATAATTTCTGAAAATATTCGGTTTGAAAATTTACTTATCCTAAATCCGCAACCAGTTTTCAATTTTTTTTAAAATTCCGTTTTGGGAGGACACCTAGTGGCAGAGGGCAAGGAGAAAGGGAGAGACAGGGTGGGTGGTTCGCTATTTCGGAAATTGGGGCTAAAAAATTATAAGGACATAAGAGGGCAAGCAGAATTAAGAGCGTGTAGCATTAACACAGTTCCGTTAAGATGTCAAAGGTCAGCTGGAAATAATGATAATCCACCCCACAGTCCATGGAATGTCATCCAGCTATTTAATCTAGGGTCAGATTAGAAGAAATTCTTCATGGAATAATCCTAATCCATTCATCACGAGGTCTAACCATGGACACGGAGAGAGGAGGTGGGGGTTTAGTCCCCTCGCAAAATATTATTCGACCTTATAAAACTTTCCAAATTGGATTTTACTGTTCGAATTAACGAAGAATATTTAACTGGATTAAACCCTGACTAAAATTAGTAAGGACGGCCATCAATGAATGTGGCATCATTGGAAAATTGATTTTCATGTACATGAAGTGGTAGTGGTACATGTAGGTAAACTTAAGTCCGGTGGTTTGGACAATTCCTTGTTCACTGCAAGGACCCTGACCCTCGGGTAGGCCATCATTACCTAAACTTTACCTGAATTCTAAGAAACTTCCCAAAACCCCTTATTGACAAAAGAAGAGGGAGAAAAAAAAATGGCATTTTACCTAAATGACTTCCTTATTTCCTTTTTGTTAAATAGCTGGAGAAAAGAGTTCGAAATGACCCTTAAAGGTCGTTATAAAAAGGACACGTCTGGCCCTAGCCCGTTTATGGCTCAGGTTGGGCGGGTGGTTAACCTCGTGTCACACACCCTTAAATTTCTCACAGAAATTAAAACCCGTGAAATTGTCAATATTAAAATTAAGCGAAAAAAAAGCCGCAAAAAGAGCACGAAAACAGTTTGCAAAACCCAAAAATCAGGTAGCGAATCCCTCATCAGGTGGCTGGGGTTTAGGGTGTTTAGGGGGTCCAGGGGGTTCCATTGTGGGTTCCTTTGTTGTCGACTTTGGGTTATGTACCCATCGGAAGCGCGCTTCAGCGGGGTTTAGTTCCGGAACGTGTTTGTACCCCTGGAAAGGGAAATTTTATATTTGGCAACTAGGCCTACAACCTCCAAAAATCCCCAAATTCGAGCTGTTAGCTACGAAAACTGTCACTGCTTAAAATGAAAAAAAAAATTCCCTATACTTCTACAGTTAGTTGTCAAATGCTGGAATCGCCTTAGGTCACCAAATAACCTTGGTGGTCCTGGTTACCGAAATTTAAGACTCTGCAATGAGTGACGAAACGTGAACGGTGGTCAGGCCATAAAATTCAAACTTACCAAATAGGTTTTCAGGGAAATGTCCAAAAAAAAGTTGGGTGAAAAACACTGAAAATGTAAAACAAAGAAAGTTGTTTCTATACCAAGAGGTCTGCAGGATTAGGCAGTGTTTAATTCAATAATGTCCAAGTGATTTATTCGAAAACACGATTTTAATTTTTAATTGCTTAAAAATTCCAATTCAATTCAATTCATTTGCCATCTGTTAGTGGGGTGTAACCCATCAATCCATTTGTATTATTATTATTCAACTTGATAGTCACCATCATCATTGGCAAGCTGAATTTCTATTATCCTTTGGAAAAGAATTCATAATTCATACATAATTTCAATCGGATTTATGTATTTTTTCAGAAATATTTTACGTATTCTTAGCTAAATGTACATTGACAGAAACAGTCACAGGAATAAATGGTTCCAAACGTAATTTAATCATTAATAAGTACTTTAATTAATGACCAACAGTAAGTGCCTGTAGTCACCCAGAAAAATACAAAGAAATACAAACTTGGAAAAATCGAAAATTGGTCATTCATGTATGAAAACGCCCAAAACTGCAAATAATTTATTCAATGAAAAGTTAACATTCTTGAGTTAATAGAATCTTTTTCGGCTTTGAATGAAAATTATTTAGCAAACATCAATTAAACATAGCCAGAATACTTATTATCTAAAAACCATGGTAAACATATTAATGGAAAAAGACAGACTTATTTTAAACACAGTATGTTTGAGTACAAGCACACTTGAGTTATTCTCTCGAAAATATTTTATCGGACATCTAAGCAAAAACATTTTTGAGTAATTTGTTTTAAACAAGAAAGAATGCTACGTTTTTTTGGTATGCTTTATTATTATTATTATTATTTTTCTAAACTTTCCTGTTTAAATATTTCGAGATTTAAGTGCTCTCAGCAAACAACAAGATAAAATCTGGCAAAGATGAAGTGAGGAATTTTAATGAAAACAAGTGTTGTGCATATTTTAAGGTCATTTTTCCGTCTAAACCACGCATTTCACGGTTAAAAATGCTTGAATAATCAGATTCACATTTATCAAATTCAGCTTATCACTTGCACGACATTTTAAAATTATTGGACCAAAATCCGCAAAGAGAAGGTAAACAGAAACGCAATTCCATGAATCGCAATCCGATTTCAGCGATAAGAAACATTAGTTAAATTTCAAAGTGAGTCACATTAAAAAAAATAATATGACCAAATGATAGATTAGCTAAACATTGGCATATTGATGTAGTTAATTATCCCTGTGTGTGTTGAGGCCAAATGCTGGGTAGTTAGAACTAGAATTAATTTTCCGGTTGAAATAATTCCCAGTCATTTTTTTTTTTGCACCAAGTGCATGAAAGATGAAATGATATTATTTTTATTCGTATGAAAACGTCTCGATGGTCAGTGACCCCAGCCGCCCACGAACAATACAATTTCGCATCCCAGTCCTTATTTAGCACCAGCTGCAAGATTCCTTTTTCCTCAACTTTCCAGGTGGGTGACAACTCGAAAAATTTCCGGAACAAAAATCCCACCATTCTGCATATATTTAGTTAAATGAGGGTCGAAAAGACTTCATTTTCGGATTGCCAGACTGAAACAACAGGTTTGGAAACGACAACGAAATGCGTTTTGCTTTTTGCTTTAGCGATTTCCTACATTTTCACGAAAATAAAAAAAAGACAAATCGGTTAGGAAAACAAAGATTTGAAAATTCTAGACTGATTAACGTTGTCTTCAAACAACAAGAGCGTTTCATCAGTTATCACTCTGCTGAAGAATGTGACGCCATTAAAACCTGTCAAATTTGCATAAGAGTGTAGCGTGATTCTAAACCCAATTCTCATTTTTTGTTTAAAAAATTCGCACAATCATGAAGTATCAAAAACACGATAATGTCGTCTTTTCAAAAAGTATTTCGTATTTACTTGTAAACGAAGCGCGAGCAAATTCTCAAATTGTTTTGCATAGGTTCGCGTTACTTTTCCAGTTTTTTGAACAAATTTTCCTGATCAAGGATGTAAAATTATGACAAAAGAAATGGAACAAAAAGGATAGATGCAGGATAGACCAGTGTCTTGACTTTGGTGTTAACTAAAAACTATCTTGTTAATCAATGGGGACTACTAGATTTTGATACAGTAAATTCCTTGATTTTAAATAACTTTTCAAAGCCATTAATTTTTTTCAAATCCATTCAAAATACTGAAGTTTCCTTTTGATTCCAAGATGGCATCAAAGGACAAAATTGGTAATTAACTAACTGGTGTAAATCGGTACATAAAGTCAATATCTTGGCTTTTCCCTGACTTCCAAGACCCGATTCATTACCTTTTACTTCATATTCCAGTCGATAACTTAAACTTTCTGAGATCAAATGTAATATTGGTACGTTAAATTTCACTGACTTTTTGAAAATTCCCTGACCTTTCCATATCTTTACAACATGCCTAACAATTACAGGTTTCCCAGATTATCCAGGTCTGGGGTAACCCTGTTATTCACATCACTTAATCACCAATATTCAGAATGCAGGTGCATGTTAAATATATATTTATATTTTTGAATTAAAATTTAAAATTTAACAAATCTCATCGAACACATGGACTTTCCCCATTTGTGTGTGTGTGGTATTTTAAAGGAGTTTCTTCCTTTTTCGCAATAATTACCATTAAATAAAAAAATAACAATCAGGTGAATTCTTAACAAAGGATATCGTTTCAGAGGACCAGAGCTAACGCCAGTGTAATGCAAATGATATTTTTGGACTATTTGCGACTCGCTCAACAGGTACACCATTGTGCGCACATCCGCTTCCGGACGAAAACTGCGCATGCGTACAACTGACGCCATAATTTGCGCACGCATAACGAAACCTCAACAATGCGTACGTGAGCGGAATAAAAATCGGCCAATTTGGTTTTTCTTGTCAAAGTCAAAGAGTTGAGCGTGACCATGCACTGACTTCCAAGACAGACTTTAAATTAGTAACAGAAAATTAAGCTTGAATCATTGGGCAATAAAAAAACACTTTTAACAGCATAAGCTTTAACAAGTAGCTGGAAAGGAAAAGTGGCGTTTGATTTCATGTAAAATAAGGTGCTGGCTTATAATTTCAGTTAGAATTTTCAAGAAAAATAATTTTCAATTAAAGGAAACAGTCTTCTGTTCGAAATTAGCAGTTTATCAAAACGGTCCAACATTCATAAATAACATTTTCATAACACCTTGATAATTGTTTAATCACGTGTTAGGTAGACCAGGGGAGGTAACCATTGAGCTGCTACAATATTTCTTTCATCGAGTGATTTATGGTGTGTTTCGAAGGTCAATGTCAAAAAACCATTCATAACAGTTTTTAAAATCATTGCCCTCGAGATAGCTGAAGGTGTACTTGTGTCAAAAAACACCTAAATCACAAGCTGTTTCAAAAATGTTTTACAGTTTTTGATAACGAAAATGCACGTACACTGTAAATCTATCTTTAGGATGTCAAACATCAACTAATCATAGAAGTCTTAAAATTCTTTAATTTTTTTTTGGGATAATTTAAATGTTCTTTCTGCTTTTTATGAGCAATGGTTAAGATGCCAAATTTGATGCATGGTATCTACAGGATACGGTGATGTCTTTTGCCAATCACAGAACATGCGAGTTTTTATTTTGGATTAGTTTTCAACAGTTGCTAGCATAATCAGAATTATTTTTTTATCTTAAGCTTTTAAACAATTTCTAAAAATATCTTTAACATTTTTATTAATTGGTTATTGATAAAAGAAAAATCAAGAAAATAGACGATCTAAATATAACAATGTTTCAAGAACTTGAAATACATGTAAACACCTGTTGACAGCTGTTGATTACTTTTGATTTTAATTTTCCAGAATTTTCACAGGACTGGGTTTAGGGATTAAACTGCCGAAATCATCTAAATAACTATATGTATAGCAAAAAATAGCTACTTGTAGGCAGCTATTAATAATCTCTTGTTATTTACTTTATAATTTGTGATTTTACTTTTTACTTTTACAGAATTTTCACAGGACTGAGTTCGGGATTTATATTGGTAAATTCCTGCAAATTAGATACACTTTCTTAAGTTGTGTTTGTTAAATATTATTAAACCACCCCACAACTACGAGCCACATGCAGAACCGGTTGCCATGGTGATACCACACCGTTTCGTTTGAGCACGTAATTTTATCTTTAAATCTGTAAACTTTTAGTTTTGATTTTTTAAGATATATTTTCGATACTAACTAAATTACCTTTCTCCATGCATAAGAAAGGACTTTTCCCATCATTATATACTTTTAGGTCTCCAGACAGACGGCCCGACAACAGTTTTTTATTACTAGCAATTTTTTACGACCAAATTTTAAAACCATGTAATGCGTCGCAGGAAAATGCACGAATTAGGTTAATCCTTAAAACATATACTTAGTGTCAATAATAATGCCGGTCCTACCCCTCTTATTATGTCATCGCGAGTGGGCTTTATTAATCCACGACCAATAACTATCATTTAAATACGTGGAAGGGGTTGGCTTTAACAAATGCCGAAATAAGGATAATTAGCGAATCAGGAACAAAACAAAAAAAACACCCGGAGATTTGCCATGTTTTTCGAGCATTATTTCCCCTATAATTCCTTAATGGCTGACAAATTGGATATTGTATTACGGAATAAACCAAGGAGGAAAAAGATCCGATTAGAAAATGCGCTCAATTTCGGTTTATAGACGTTTATTGGTTGGCCTAATCCGGGAGGATTGTCCACATTGAAAAAATAAAACATGCACAGCAAACAGAGAGAAAAATATTATGTACATAGATTTATACCAAAGTTTTGGCATTAAAAACTAGTTCTGCGATGCTAGAATGAGTTTTACAACGGCTGGGAATTTACTTTATGGCCTCGTTATGCCAATTTGAGGTTTTTCTCGAAAAGAAAAACAAAAGCAAGATGGTGGCCATCCATCTAACTGACCACAGGTTTATGAATCAATCATGGCAAAGGAGCAATGGAGGTGGACATAACTGTGCCAAAAGGGGAAAGAAATTCGAGCTACCTAAAGAGGATAGCACTGGGAAGAGTTAACCTAGATCTTATAACCACTTGCCATTACACAAAACACGTGCAGTTCGCCATATTGTTTTGGACAAGGTAATCAACACTCCGAGACAACCACACACAAAATAATCCTGCCACAAAAAATTACGATTGTAAAATTGTATTCAACTTTTCAAGGTCTCAGAAATGCAAATGGTAAATGGTACAGTAGCTCGCTTGATATTAGAGACTGGAAATCCTTGTGCACCAAAATGAAAAAAACAAGGTACAAATTTGGAAGACTGGTATGATTCAACTCAGTACCTTTGTGTCAGCAAAGATTTTTCATAATTTGTTTGAATCACTACGCATTTTTGTTCAATTGGTGTGAATTCAAGGCATTGCATTTTCAGGCTATTCTCTTACGAAATTCGTGAGCAGTTTCAGACAATTCAGGGTGCTTAAAAGTACTTTAATTTCTACACAAGGTTGGACTAAATGCATTATGTCTATCGAGGATTATTTTCCAATTTTTAGCATCGCCAAAACGTTTCAATTGCAAATGTGTATTCATTCGTTGTTGGATATTGTGGGACTATACTGCACAGCTTATTGATTGGGGTTCGTTTCAAGACTATGACGATAACATATAACAACTATAATCACCGATTCATTACGCTCATTATAATTTTTGGAGTGAATTTGGGAGCATCCTGTAATCTGTACACCGTTTAAATGGCCTTTGAAAACACGAACCGCAACGAGTATAATTAATAAGATTGCAATTTAATATGGTAAGTGATGCTAATGCACGTAATCATGGGTTTAATGGGAGATGAAGAGGGCAATTGCGTAATCTTCCATACCTGTACTCGCAGGTATTTATTGATAAGGTAAATTGTCCAGAGAGGAAAGTCCTAGGGGCACTTGCACTGAGAATTAGGCTGGTACCCACCGATCCGAAATTTTAAACTAGCAGCTAGGGAAATAAATCAGGAGTGGACGTGATAACGTCGCATCAATAATGGATTTTGGGTGCGAAAATCTCGAGATAAACTAAACTCGATGGCATTTTTATCGCCAGGAACGAAATTAATGTCCGTCGTAGGTGGCGCCACTGACCAAACCGGACAATTTATCCGCTGTAATCAGTTACTGGAAAGTGCCAAGACCAGTTTGAAACCAGGAAAAATTCCTCATCATTCGGTAACATCTACAATTGCAGACGAGGAAGAAGGCAGTTGTATTTGGCATTCATTAGCACGATTTTTACACCCTCTCCACCTCCCCCTCCAAACAAAATAACAAAAAATTAACAACAAAGCATGCTTAAATAATTGGACACGTTATGTAATATACTAAAACCATATTGCAGCACAAGGATCAAACATTTGTATCAAAATTTAAGTCGCTACAGGTTCATTGTGGAACATTTGTGCACAATTTAATTTAATTGTACATGTACTTCTCTGGCCTGGAATTCATGTACGAACATGATGCAAATTATCGAGATTATCATCCTAAAATAAATTAACCTAGTGTCTAATAATGTGTCTAAACAGTCTTAGATCTGTTCAAAACCACACCGATGCCCAACGGATAGAAGATGAGTCATCAATCGCAAATCAGGCTCTTGCATTCTATTAGTCCATTTGAATTCCCAATTTATTATATTTTAGTTCTGAACAGACTATAGACCACGTGCATTTCAATATAGGGGTGTCCTGCATGACGTTTCGTTGACTTGTAATTAATTCGATTTCCATAGTATACTCATATCAACAATATTCATACACGTATAATCAAAGTTCCTCCAGAAATAAAATTTTCAAGTTTTCTGACTTTTCCAGTTTTTTTAAACAAATTTTCCTGATCAATGATGTGAAATTATGCCATATGCAAGTGATATATTAATCATTGCTTGGATACTACCTGTTGGATATTACCTGTTAGCTTTTTTTTGTTAGATACACTTCAAATCTGGCAATGATTTAATTTTTATTTTCGTGAACACCGGTAGGGAAAGTTAATTTACATTCGTTAGGAGAAAAAAAAAACTGAGTTGAAATTGACGTCTCACTCGGGGAAGGTCAGTGGGTCTTTTTGACCATATTTCATGCAATGGAAAGTTCATGACCACTGTAATGTATGTCTGACGAAAACCTGTTGGATTCTTCCCCCAACTCGATTGGGATTTTGCCAGCTACAATACACAAGTACGTGGACGTGAATTTATTGTGGCCGCCATCATTTTTCCTCCCCATGCAGTGCGAAAATGTGGAGCAGAAAAACAAAAACTTGTCAGGTGTTCCTTGACCACAATCTGGCCAAATGAACTTGTTAAAGCCGGACATTTGAGTAAATTCCAGACATTTTATGAAAAGGAAAGGAGAACGAGCAACTTGGGCTTTCGTGTTTTGAGGCGCTATCAAAAAATAAAAAAATTGCCGTGAAAATTTTAGGGAAAGTTTCACCCCTGTGTTGAATCTGGCGGAATGTTTAGTGTTATAACAAGTAAATACAAATTCACTTTACTTAAAAACATGTTCCGAACAAGGTGTATGCGGGTCAGTAAAGGCAATGATTGACGTTTGGGTAATTAAAGTAATCGAAAATGAATTTATAGTTTGTTCTAAACTAGAATACACTGTACAATGCACTAGGAACTTCAATGGGCCATTGGATTGCACAAAAGTTTGGAGATCATTCCAAAATAAGAATGTACATGTGTTATAGGAAATGGTGAAATTGTTATTAGACCAATCAATTTTCTGTGCTGAATTTCAGAATTATTTTCAAATAAAGCCTTTCCCATGTGCATTGGTGTGATTTTCTCAACGCTGGAAATCGTAATCTATAAGCTGAACATCTCTGCTTGGCTTTGGCTATATATTCTAATTTTGAACAGACTATAGTTATGATTGGGCTGCTTATAGCCTAGCATTGCAGAATGCCAAATAAACTATTAAATAGCAATAATTAGTGTAATTGCCATAGTTTGTTCCTGCAGATATTACATTTCCCAATATTCGACAATGGAACCTGACATTTTTTAACTTGTTTTAATTTTAGCCTTAGCATTCCTTGTTCTAGTAAAAGGCTGTTACAGATAAATTGATTTGTCCACTGTACTTTCCGAGATATACATCAATGGATCTGAACATTTGGGAGTTGTATAACCATACTTAACTCCAATACAAATCGAACATGGATAAAAGACTTCATTTCCTAAATTTTGGTTTACTTTTCGGGCAGATCGTACAATCAGCGGCATCCCACGAAAGTAGGTGGGTCACCGAAGGACGACCTTTACCCTTTCAAAAATTAATGCCAAATATTTTCGGTGGCGGAACTAGCCGTCACGCCAGTTCGTTATTTTCCTTACTCATTAGTTTAAGGCACGAAGAAAATAGAGCAGGTTACATCCTATCTATTCGACGTGTGAGGATAACATGACGGTTTAACTTCGTCTTCAGCCCTTCTCAAAAATCCGGCATCGTAGTTAGCCTCCCGTACTCCCACACACCTCTTAGTAAGTATTATTCCGCAGATATAATTGTCATCTACCGGGTGTTAATTGCGATTTATCAAACCTTATCGCATATTTCGGCCTCGCGGAAGGCATATTTGGCGTTCGACGCCATTGCCGCTCGCGGCGCTGCGATCGCCCATGCCGGGTGCCGCAAAAATGTAGAATTTTAGTATCGCATGTATAATTTTTTTAAAATATCACGAATTTGACGGTCTAAGGATGCCTACAGAATTTGGTAATGTGAAATTGACCATTTTTTTTAAAGATATTACAAAAATGCAAGTGAAAATACTGTGAAAATAAAAAAATCTAAGAGACTTTCAGCACATGGCGTTTCCACAATTTAATCATAACAATCAAATTGTGAATTCATTTTTTAAAATTTTTACCATGTATTTCATTGGAAAATGAAACAACTCAGACATCTTGTTATTATGCTGACCATTAATTTGGGAATATTGGGAAATCTGAGTGCCATAAACATTGTTATTACTGTCCTTTGTAGAACTGATACCCACGTTTCTCAGATTAGAGGTGCAAGTGATAATTAATTTTCCATCATGTGTTATTTTGCCCATATGAATGAAGTCATTATTTATATATTATCATTAATCAAAAAATGAAATTAATTAGCAATATAGGAATGTATTTTTGCACTATTATACACACAATTGTTTATATTGTTATTTTACATGCATTATAGTATTGTTGTTTTGCAGTTAAGAGTAAAATCAAAATTTAAGTATCTTACATGTATATGTAAATTAAAATATCAAAATGAAAAATGCATTGAGCATCGGAGTGTTTATTTTTGAAAAAAAAAAATAATTTGGGCATTTATTAATGTTAATGCCCAAGTAATAAAAACTTATAACGCAATCGCTAATTTAGCGACTTTCAATAAGATTTTTATTTACTCAAGATTTCAATGAGGAACTTTTCTAGACATTCAAAGTCTAATAACCCGCAGACACCTTGCATCTTAACAAACTCATTTAGCGTTTAAATTATATTCACGTTGTTATTCAAATGAGCGTCTGAGGGGGAGGAAACTATTTATTATCCAACATTCAAGATCCCGCTGACCCTCTGGACCTTATCTACTCAGGGTCAGCTTGGCGTGTGGGTGGGAGTCACGTGGGACCACCGAGAGGTAACGCACCCCCTGCCTCATGGCTTTCGCCATTAATATTAAAACCAAAACATTGGAATTATACATGCAAATAAAATGTACAATAAGTTACAAATAAAAGCATGAATGTAGCATTCGTATTGCAGTACTGTAATCCGTAAACTAGTCAAGACAGGCTAGTAAGATACATGTACATGTACTGTAAGTTTTCTTTGGCGTTTTAAACTAGTATGATAGTAGTGTCCTATATCAAATTGTGTGTTTCAGCATCATAAATTCGTCTAGTTGTCCTTGATTTCCCGAATCAAATTTTGTTATAAACAAGTAACAAGGGGGCAAAAGCCCAATTCTCGAAAACTTAATTGAAAATTATAAAATAATGTGGGCAGAGAGTGATTTAAGTTATCGAGTAGGCGTTTTTGCCCTTGTTTTCATTCGAAATTATACGGAGCTTTTGTTCAATTTATTCATTGTTTTGCTAGGATTGCAGTCGTATTAGAAGAAAGAAAAGCTATTACTCAATGGCGATATTTGCTCCGTTGAAAATCGCTTTTGTTTGTAATTTGTTTTATTTTTAACCAGCTGACTGGATACGAGCTGGCGCATTTCTGTTTTTATAATACAAAATACATATTTATAATTAGTGCGCAGCGACTGAGCGGGGGCCTCATTTGCGTGAACAATACCGATGACCAGACAGAAAATAATAAGCTCAATCCAATTCTTGGAGCACTTTTCTGATTTCATTCATATTCATTGTTTGAAAAAACCGAACAAATTAAGGGAGTGAGAGGTGAAGAAATCAAGTGTAAAAAACATGAAATTAGCATCGGAATAGGCGTGAAATTCGCATTTTATACACAGCAAAGAAATAATCTAGTTACTAGGCAATTTAGGCTCGAGTATAAAATACTAAAAATTTAAAAAAAAGTTGGGAAGTGGTAAACGTGCGCTGCAAAATTTCATCGTGACTAGAATATGTAGTCAATCTTGATTTGATTTTGACAAAAATGTATTTTAATAAAAATATTATTAAAGGAATTCTAGCGCCATGGGCAACGTGTTACACGCACATGTATGTCAAAGTCGATTCATAGAAATCTTGCCAATTAAAGTTTTAACAAATACATGTATCTTCATGGGCATCCAATGATATAGTCTGAAGGATTTAGTAAGCTAATTTAGTTGTTAGGTTTTAGTAGGCTAATGTCAAATAATGCAACTGTCAGTGATGCTTTAATGGCATTTAGAAATAAATTCCATTATTTAAAGCATTATTAAAAGTATTATTGTGTATATAGACTTCTTCTTTTCTGTTCCCCCCATACGGAAAAAGAAATGCATATACATTAAGGCAATATTTCATTTCAAAATGCATTTCACAATGTAATAATTTAAAAATGCATTTTGAAATGCATATTGCAATGCATTGCTAATACATTTATTTTCAGTATGGAAACAATTCACAGAGCTACGTGCACTAACCGATTCAATAACAGCCAATAGATGATTATCCCATGTGTGAGGAGCTGAAAGCAATACAACCCATCTACTAGACTAGTATACTATCACGTCAAAAAGACTAATCCTAATTAAATTAAACGTATAAATTAAATCGAAAATCAAACATGAATGACTGAAGTTAATGCAATGACGTTTTAAGGACTTTAATGGCCTGTAGACACCCTGGACATGCTCCAAGCATGTCATCATCGCAATTTAAATTATCTGATTCACGCATTCAGAAGGTGCTAATACTTAACGTAGCTGTCAAAGAAATTCATACGTGTCACGGAGAAAACAATGGTGAATTCCAACCTGATTTATACCACTTTCAAATTTTAAGAGGCCTCTCAAATGGTCTTGGAGCTAGTGCCAACCTTGGACTGGTTAGGACGCATTTGTATGCTCCAAGAGTCAACTTGTACATCAATTCTTGAGAGCATATACCGCTGCATTGCAACAATGAATGAAAAACAAACTCCAAAATTATTTCGTAACTGCCAAGAATCACATTAAAGACGAAAAGCGAGATAATCTGCAGTCAGTATTCCGCTAAAAAGCGTGCGAGGGTTAACCCCAATTAGCCTAAAATTGTTGGGAGAGCGCCGTAACACTCTTCCCTTCATCACGACTCCACTTTTATGCCAACTGATAAAAATTCGACCATTTTCATTTCGAGTTAGGTTGATAGCCGACGATTTCTTGGCAAACAATGTCTAGCCATTAAAATGATTTCGGGATATTAATACCTGACCTAAATAGTCAAGGAATTAGGGTCCATCAGGTTCTTGGGAGGGTGGACCTCTGCCCCTTAACTACCAACTTTTACACTTTGATCCACTTCTCTCGTAGGTGAAAGACTGACAGACAAAAAGCAAAATGCTCAGATTTGGCGTGGGAGGATTTGATACACTTTATAATTTTTTTTTGGAGGATTGATGAAGAAAGGGGGGGAAGGCGGATGGGGGTTGAGAAGAAAGAAAGACAACATCTAACGAAAGCATTTTAAGGTCGAACTTAAAGAATTTTCACCGTTTAAAGGCGTAGTAAACCTCATTGTTTAGTCCTCATATGACGTCTCATATTTAGCAAATAAGCACGAGTCACAGATCTATTAATAATTAATTATTATGAGATTAAAAATTGAATGCCCTAAAATTAAATGTTGTTTTGATGTCACGTTAAGTTGGAATGAAACGTTGTTTTAGATTAAGTAACGTATTTTTCAATTTCTGGCGATTGGTAACAGTGTAGCCCACTAGAGGGGTAAGAGGGAGGGGGTTAAATTAAGCGACATTTTGATGGACGTCCTTTATAGACTGCCTCTTACATCTATCCATACATTAGTTTCAAATTTCACAAATGTTTCTGCGGTTACGGAAAAAATTTAGGCTCTGATTTATGGACAATCCCTTGCTCTAGCTCTCTAAAAAAATAATACTCCTTACAGTATAAGGAGTTTTTCTATCGGAATTCTTTGGAAGCCACAAAATTGCAACGCCTACGTTTGAGAAATAGCGATGCTAATCAAAAGAGATGCAAATTAGCCTCGTAAGTTACATTTTAGTAAGCGATAGTGACAAGTCTCACCTTAAGCGAGTAATCACCTCTCATTAGGTTATAATTTGAAAATGAGATTTAAGATTATTGACTGCAAATTCAACGCTACTTACTTAGGGGCTCTCCAAACATGACGTCCAAGGTTAGGAGAGGGCCTCAAAAAAATTGGACAATGACACGGAGGGTGGGTGGGAGGGGTAAGGGTCAGCAAATTCGAACATGCCCCACTTTTATTTGTATCGAGATGAATTTCACACTTAACGTGAACAGGGAAACCTGTCTGACAGGTGGTTAGTTGTGTAACATTTATTGAAGAAGGTTTACTTTGTGTATTTAATCATTTTGGAAACTTATTTACCACTATTCAGTGCTTTCCCAAAAACAAAATCTACAACTTCCCTGACCAATGATGCGAAATTACGACAAATGCAAATGATTAGAATGCTATATGATTTAAAAAGGGAAATTCCGCATGTCTAAAGATGCAAGGCTGACTGAGTTATGCCATGTCTTAACTTTGCTGTTTACTTATAGCTAACTAGCAATGGTGTATACTTGGTTTCTTACTGTAAATTCCTTGATTTTCAATAACTTTACCATGCCATTTTATTTTTTCAACGCCATTAATATATGAATTTTCTATTGTTTTTTGTTTGTTTGTTTTTAAAGTGAGTTTCCTTTTGATTCCTAGATGGAATCGAAGGAACGAAAATTGACAATTAACAAACAGTGCTGAAATTCTGTATATAATGTCGATACCTTGACTATTCCATGATTTCTATGACCTGAATTTCATGCAATATTTTTTATGAGTTCTTATTCTAGTAGACAGCTATATGTAAACGTAAATGCAACATTGACATGTTAAACTTGCCTGATTTTTTTTCAAAATAATTCACTATCCCCACACTTTCCCGTAACTATCTCATGCCTTTTCAATTACCCTGGCAATTCTAGGTTATACAGAATTTCAAAGTCTGCGAAACCCTTTTACCTGTCCACTAATTTTCAAATTGCCTAATCATTAATTTCGTTATAACTCTTAAATCATGGATACATAACAACTATAAAGATTCAATTCAAGGTCTTTTGATAAAAGCTAGGTGTTGCAAATTGCCATCAATTAATTTGGAAGGGTGCATAAGTGTTGATGAATGTCTACAAATTAAACACCATAAAATCGCGAATCGACATCATCCATAAAAAATTCAATGCTGGCTTCTTTTTCAACTCTTGAATAAAAGATATGTTGAAGCAAATCAGACAAAAGTCGACTCGTTTAGACGAGCAAATATCCAGTTATGTGAACGTTAATTAAACACTACTTCATTGTTATGCGCATCCATAATCAGCCTGTTTTCATTGCAATCAGACATTTTCATTTCAATTCCATCAGGTATTTCGAGGTCTCCCCACCCTCAGATAACACTTTTTTAAAACATACAAATAAATCAACATCTACACACCGAATCGTGTTACGATATACGATAAAAGCCAAATTCTCCATTGTTAAGCACCCATGTCGAACGTTCAAAAATGGCGGCCATAATGATAAGTAAACCTGAAATTCAAGCATTTCCGGTCTTTTTTGTGTGGAAAAACGTTCCGGCGAAAGGTAACACATTCTGATGAATTTGATGAATGTGAATTTTCCCCAATTGAAATCGTGAAGAATACTCAATGTTGGTTCATTTGGATTACTCTTTCTTGAGCCACCTTCATAACCAGTAAAGCTTAAAAAAACCGAATAATTCATAAAAAAAATCTCCAAGCATCAATTCTAGGTCAGTCGTTGTAAGAAAGGGGAAAATATTAATAATAAATTTAAAAAATCATCCGTCAACATAATTGATGAACTCTAGTTATGTACTCTGATAATAATGGTTTATACCCTAGTAATCATTGCTCTTCCTGAATATCGAGTAAAGAAGCTTCTTTTTTTACCTGTTGATGTGTTTGAAATCATGTCCATTGTTTGATTTTCGAATGATTTTCAATTTGCGCATTATTCGCATTCCGCATTATGGGGATCTTGTCTTCATTTCACCCAATTTGTCAGTTTGATTATCCAGATTAGATTCGGGACATTTTTATTTTAGGTTTGGTACCGTCTTATAATTTCAACGTCAAGGCTTAATTGTGCTGCAAAAATGTCAATTTTCATTTATATATAACGAGACCATGACTTCGTTTCATTTATTGGTCTGTTTATTTTTATTTGAAGAACACATAACGTTTATTTAGTGCTCCTTTATCTACATCTCATTTGAAGCCTGTCGTTATTGTGTAAAGTTTTGTTACCATTTCGGGTGGTTTACAGTTATCGTTTTATATCTATATTTGAATAATGAGGACGCTTTTTTCGACAGTTTTGATCCAAAATAGTTTTATTATTAATATCATTATTATTGGAGAATTGCAGTGAACTATTTCCCACAATCATCTACTAAACTGCAACAAAGCTTCCATATCATTCTCTCATCTTGTCTCCTCAATTCACGTTTGTACTGATAATGTTTTTTTTTTATTTCACTGTTTTTATTATGTCTTACTATATTTATGGAGTTTTCTCAATTCGCATTGTTAATATTCTGCCAATCAGGGCAGTTTATCCACGCCTATGTTTTCACATTTACCAAGTTATTTTATCATTCCTTCAGTTCCATCATCATTTCTTCACATTTCAAACAATGCTTTAAACAAGAAGTCCAAGATGTCTACCCTTTAATTGTCCCCAATACTGAAACCATTACGTAATTTTTAGCGAATGTTACAATTTTCTTCAAAACACGGTGTTCAGAAAGACGTGATGGTGGGCACTGGATTTGACAATGCAAAATCGTAGACTTTGCAAGAACTTTTAAAAATATTTTTAATGATTTTGGTATAATTGGTAAAATTCTTTTGAAAAAATATTGACACCCTGCTTATTTCAAAATTGGTTTTGCGATGTAAAGTCACAAAAAAATCCATCCTGTCAAACTGATTCTTGCGATTTTTTGGTTAATCAGCAAATTTACCAACACTAAATGTATTTTGATGTAGAACTACGTATTTTTTTTTAACCCAGAGTTTGTTTAAAGGCATATTGTTTCGATCAATTCGCAGTTTTGTACATGCAACTTTTTTACCAACTTTACCAACAAAAATCCAATGAATTAGATTTAAAGAACTAAAAAAATGTTTATATATGTGACTCACCATTAACTCTAGCTCCTTGACCGTTCAGCGTAGAGGACCCCGAATTCCTTGTCAATTCTTCAAAACCTTTTAAAAAATGAAGGAAAATATTTCGGTAAGAAACAGATGGTTCAATATCATTGTGCAGGAGGTGACCACTATCTAGTTACCACTCAAGCGCACTAAAATCTAGCAGAACCACGAAAGAAAATGGCAAAAGGGGGCGCAATTAGCATAAATGCTCCGCAAATACTTGATGTAGCATTAGAAAATGCGGAGGTGGTCTTAATGTGGTCACTCAACGGTCGGAATTCGGACATCCGCCCCCACAAAAAGGACACTGGACGCACATTTGGCGCCTCAGAACAGGAAGTGGCACATTCCAAAGAATAGCTCTTAAAACTCAAGTTTGACGTAAGAAACGTATTTGTGAGCAATAAATTAATGTACAACAGTCTTTCAAGGACTTATATTTGATGAACGTTTTCTAGCATTGTGTTCTGACGAATTTTAAGCAAACTTAAGAATTTCAGAACAACGTATTTTTAATAGGTTGGTATAGCGTGATAACACATTGAGCATTCACTTGTTCCTTTAAAACGCTTAGAAATTTTCCTTAACTGCAGAATGTTTAAACAAAAGTGCAAACTAGATGATCCCTAAATGAATTTCAAGCACTTTTAATGACAAATATTAATCATAGCTGCTCAAGGATTTTATAGATACGTGGCTACAACGTAAATTGCCCGACAATGAATCTGATTAAGCCGAAGTCATGAAATTACATTATATTAATGTTAATTTAACGACTTTTCAAGGATTATAATGACCTCCACACACCCTGTTAGTCATAGTCGGCGAATAATAATGACGCACGTCAAAGATAATACAGAAAACCTTATTTTAACTGTCCCAATAAACGTAAAATATGTGTTTGAAATAAACAAATTACGTGTTCTCATAAATAGTGATTAAAACCCAGATTCCTCAATATTCTAGGAATACAAGAGCAACTAAACTACAGCTTTAAAATAATATCGAAATTCTGAAACAAGGTCAAAAATTAATTTTGCAAATACTTTTACACACAACAATAACTGAATGGCGTGAATTATGCCATAAAAGTTTAAGATACAAATGCTTAAGAGTGGAAGTAACATACCCTGTTGATTGTGAGTGAAAATTATTGGGACAACCTGTACAACAGTGGTCATGAACCTAATACCATTTCGGTACTGAAGCCCACCCTTCAATTATGGAACTAGCACAAGTATAACACCCACCGTTATCTTTTTAAAAATTAAGTATTTCGACATTTATTTGCATTTGAGCAGAAAGCAACTCCCTAATTCTTATAATCAGAAAAACTGAAGCAAGTTTCTAAAAAAAATGACATGGGAAGAAGGAGATGATCTCGAGCTATACACTTCCTTCAAAAAAAAAAGAGAGGGAGAACTGATGTAATTCAGCCAATTATGAACGATATAATAAAAAACATGCTTATCACTATCCATAAATTTCTAATAAATTTGCTGCACATAATCGAGAAATCAAAAGTGGCTGACAGCCCACGAGGCGTTTTGTCCGATAATTGTTTCAAACACCTTGGATATTATCGTACCAATCAAAAATTTGAAATTCTCAGAATCCAAATCTGAATAAACGAATCCGGTTTTTATCGAGATTACAAAAGCTATTAATAACAACGTTTCAATTGCACTCTTTGAAATATAAAAACAAAAAATCGAAACTGCATGCGATGAAAAATAAGGATTGTTTTTTTCGCACAGCTGTCATTTTTGCGAACACAATATTTATTGATGTTGTTGTTATTAAATTTATCACTGATACGACCTATAAATTTAAAACGTACGGATTTTGTGACAGTTACAAAATGAAACCGAAGGAGAGACATGGCATCGCTTTATGAAATACCATGTTTCACAACTTTTTTTTACTGCAAAAAGTCAATTTTTCAAACGCAATTGTAATTTCTGCAGTTCAAACGTATTCAGGTTTATACAGTTTTTAGTAAAAAGATATTTGTGGTTGAATAAGATATTCAGTAATACCAGCACGCTACCTCGCATTTCACATAATTTAATTGATAAAAAAATCAAAAGTCTAAGCGCCACACTGCTGCTCGGTTTTATTATAATATTAGGTGGAGAACAAAAAAGCAAACTCAAAAATCCTGACAAAATCGACATAAATTTGCAGTTAATGCAATTCAGGTGACGTTAACTCAACGCATTGGAAGCCAGTTGAAAGTAGGAGAAAAACCAAAACAGAATAACCACGTACAATCAGGGAGTATTGACAATAAGCGGGAGTAGAAAAGTGGTCAAAAATCAAAGATTATATACAAATTTATTGGATGCATAAATGAATATTTTATTTGGCCATAAACCAGGAAGTGGGAGGCAACCACTTTATGAATCACATTTACTGAGGGCAAAAAAATTATTTGAATAAGAGCAAACTACTCGTACATGTATATGCCTTCATATCAAACCAAAATTGGGCATTTTGAGGTCGATATATTGGCGATTTTAATGTTAGATTTTTTTCCCAGATTAATTTTTAGTCTATTATTTAGCTCTTACAGGGCGCCCACAGGTGAAACTATGTACATAAATGTTTTTTTCCATTTAAATGTAAGTTAAATATATACACCATGCACTTATTATTCAAATGAAAAACAACTTTTCTACATTGCGTCAGAGCTTAATAATAAGTTAATATTAAAACGGGGAAAATATACACTGTAGCATTCAAATCACCCAATTTATTGTGGATTTATTTGGGGTTTATAAAATAATCAATTTCAAACAAAATGTTGAATTTCAGAACATTTTTAATTTAAATCGATTTCGAACAATTGCTAGCATGAATTGTTATCATGCTCTTTAAGGACTTTACAATACTGAATTTTTAAACAAAATTATCCATTTCAGATCACGTTAATTTATAATGTTTTTTAAAGAATTGTTAGCATGATAAAACCATTTCAGTTTTCTAATAGTGTACATGTACAAACACATATTCTGATCTACTACATGTAATTCTGGTGTTTTTTCTAAACCGTCCAAAGATTCGTCTAAATTCATGAAGTCGCACGATTACTGTTAATTTAATAACTAAAAGGTCATTTTTTTTCTGGAAGATCCATGCTAAAAATGCTGGTATTTGTCCAGCGTGTCGTCTCGACTGACCGGAAATTCATTCGCAAAAAAAGATGAAATCAGAATCCCCTTAAAACCACCTGTCCTAGCCCAAAAATGAAATCAGTCCATGTAACGCCAGATCGGATTGCACCACCACCACCTGTATGATTAGTCCGCGTACCATTCTTCCAGTAAATAATGAGGAGAAAGGAAGGGGGTGGGGGTGAATTGAGTTAACAAATGGCACTCAGACAAGGTCTTGAATTTTAAAACAAGTGAAGAAGAAGTATGTGGCCACGCAAACCGAACATGCATTTGCCTATATTATTCACGAAACGTGCTCAATATGGAGGCTGTTAACCCTTTGGCTCCTTGCACCCCCTCTCGAGGCAGCGAATTTATGATTGAGCCAATGCCAAAAAATACAAAAAACTGCCTATTAGGTGGAGGAAATTACGGCACATCATAAAATACGGCCGCTCGCGTGTTCTGGGCCAATAAAATGAGACACGGCCGTGACTTCAGGGGCCCATACATCCCTTAGCCCTCCTCACTGGTTCCTGTACTTCGACTTCTAGGAAACTTGTGCCCCTGACCCCTTAAAAATCGCATCAACAGCTGTTTAATTGCGGAATGCTACAAAAAAATAAGAGTAGAAATGGCCACGTCTACTTGCCAGCACAAATTAATTTTGCGTTAAGAATCCAGCTGAATCATTTTACGGTGGCAATAACGCCTTAATGGTCATTAATAATGACCAGCCTGAGGCACTAACAATGCGTATTTGCATTCGATTGGTGAATTACTGTAAAAAACACAATCATTTCCTTTCTGTTTTTTTTTTTTTTTTTGGAAAAAAAGGGGGGGGGGGAGAAAGTAAAATTTACAACTTTTAGATGATGAGTACTCTCACACATATACTTTAAAAAAATCATTAAATTTCATAGTGGACATCGATTTCTAATTCAACTAAGTTTTTGGAAGTGTAAAGTTTACTTATTTTACTGCGCTATAAATTACTGCAATTGCCAAATAATGATTAGGAAACACTGAGAAAATGTTAATAACACATTTCTATTGCAATTGCTCCTCCCCAGCATACGAAGCTCCTGCTGCTTCCCAATTAGGCCTACTTCAACATTTATAATTTCATTTTCATTTCATTTTATGTGGCACTCTATATGAAAATGGCCCACATCTTCGATCCTAGTTCTTGATATATTGCCAATTGCTGCGTTTCAATTAGTGAAGTTTAAAAAGTCAGTAAAATTTATATTCGACATCGATTTCCCATTTCATTTTTACGTTCTTGGAAGTGTAATTTAGGTCTACTTTTGTATCGAGCTCTACAATATAATTTACTGTAATTGCCATATTATGATTAGAAAACACTATAAAACACTTTCTATTGCAATTATTCCTACTCAGCATACGATCGAAGTTCATTTTATGGGCACTCTATATGAAAAATCCACATTTCCGATCCTAGTCCTTGAGATATTGCCGATTATATCAATTATGGATGTAAATTGAGAAAATTGAGTTAAGGGTTCAGTTATGTACATGTACCTTAACGTGTTGTAATTTAACTGAACGTGAGGTCAAGGTTCTGGATAATTATGCAGGCTGTTATGTTTCTCAAGAAAAGAGAATTCGTGTTTTAGTGAATAAATCTGCATAAAAACCATCAATATAAACAATTCATAAAAAATGAACTAATTATCATATATTTTAAATTTTTCCTTTGAGCTTGGGGAATTTTATCATGACAATAACTCCACATTGAATATGTGGGTCCAAACTGTATATTCCATAAAATTATGCCTTATGTGTCGTGTTTTGTACACCAAAATGTTATCAGTTTCGTAAAATGTATTTCTCGCATTTCCTGCATTATGATACATTCTGCGTGTTTTAAACATTTAAATACAGTATTCGTTATTTTGAATGTCACACAGTAGAAGATACACTGTACAAATAAATATGCATTGTACGTGGCTGCTGTAATTATTCAAAAGCGACTATAAACTAAGTGTCGAGCACACCCTGAATTTTATAGTTTACAGTGAAGACTTCTTCCGTGTATCATATGTTGGTACTAGCCCTGCACCACATACTCACAGTATACATGTATTTTGCGTGAAATTCAAGAATCGTTTCAATCGCCCATTTTGAGAAAAACCGAATTCCTGAAATCCAAGCCGCATTGCGAGCTATTCTGATAAAAAAAATGATTAAATTTCTCAGTTCGCGCTGACCCAGCGGCCTTCCAGCAGCCCTATAAAATTTCGAGATACCGAAAATTCGTGAAATACTTTCGGACGCAAATCTCCGTTCGTGTCCGTCTGACCAGCTTACGTTTCAGACAATAAAAACGCCATTCTATATCCTTAAACATGTCCTCCCTTGGCGTTTTTTCGCACTAGCAAAAATCATCTCACGATTTGATGAAAAACAAGTTTTAGCGGAACCTAAAAACATTCTGGGACGACGTAAAGGTTTTTATCAAAATCCATATCATCCTACACTTTATTTCTCTCCCCTCTCCACTCTAATATTGCATTAAATTATTCCCGGATGGATGTCACGCTTTCAATTAGTTACGAAAAAGAAGAAATAAAAAATAAAAAACAATAATATTAATACAGATAGGATGACAGATTGAGGCGAAATAAAATAAATAACCTATTGAAATTTCAATCAATCCTTATCAATCACGGCTGGCTCAATAAATAAAATATGAATTGCTCGTACTGAAAATAAAATACACAAAAAAAAACTAAGGAAGTGATGATAAAGGTCACGAGTTTATTTCGTCTGAGAACGAACGCAATTATATTGCATTTTCATCAATGAATTCGTAATTAATTACTTTCAAATCAAAATTCCCAACTGCATGCAAAATATGCTACCAGGTGTTGCAGAAAATTATCCTTCTAGAATTCAATGGTGATAAAATTAAAAGTATTTGTTTGATAAAACAGTTCATTCTGTATTTTTAAATTTCAAATATTTACATTCCGGATTATGTCGTTTTCTCTTCTACCTTATTTACTATATCATAAGTCATGTTTTTTAAGAAGAGGTGTCTATGGTATCTGGTTATGCAAAATCAATGACCTTTCAAGGACTTAAACCTATGTTAATGGTTTTTGAGGCACTTTGGTGACCCTGTGCAATCATGGATTTAAACCACTTTCGTCCTCTTTGTTTTAGTCTAAATGTTTAAGAGAAATTAGGAATTTTACTCAGGTTTAAAAACTTGATTCATATTTACTATCCGCGAGCTATATTTCACGATGCATTACAAAGCATTAACGCCATTAAATTCTTCAGAAAAAATTACACAAAAGCACATTTCGTATATATTTTGAATTTAGGACGAGTCATTAAGGTGTTAAGATAGGACGCCATAGGCCATCGTCACAATGCAAATTCTGGTAATAATGCCAAATAATAAAGTCAAAAAAATTATGGAACAACGGTTCCCGCAGTGCCCCTATCATATATACATATTTCCTAAATTAAGGCTAACAATAACTTCTTAACTTCATACATTTGAAAAGAGTGGAGTTTCACTGAAATTGTGTAAACGGGACAAGTTATCATATTCATTATAGTTCAGCAATTGTTGCATTTCAAAATATTTTAAGTAGTTCGGTCTATTTAACATAAAAATGCGTAGTTATATTTCATCATTAATGAACATCTTAATAAAGCGTGATAAAATTGCCGGCTGGTCATTTTCATTGTGTGGAGAAAATAACATTCGTTTTGAAAACACCTGCAAATTATTATTTTTGGTATTACTATGTTTTTTTATAAAAAAAACTGGGTACTTGGCATGTTTTTTCATATTTTTCATTTTGAGAATTAACGACACACACACAGTAGGTGAATATTTGCGAAAAGCAATTAAGCTCGGCATGTAAAAAAAACTAAAACTTGACTTACATGTAAATGAATTAGCACTTAGTAGACCAAGAAAAATATTTGCACGCTAAACATTAAGCAAATTTCACGTCAAATTCATATCTTCCATAATTATAAAAACCGTTATTTGAAAAGAAATTTACTCATTTCCACAAAACGCTCTAAACAAATTTCAAATATTACGAATATTCCACTTGGGATGTCTTTTCAAATGGAAATGAGGTGATTTTAGCACAATTTTGGATTCCATTTGCATGTAAGTTATAGCTAAGCAGCCGCTTCATAAATTAACCTCAAACACCTACTAAAGCTTCTATAAAAATAGCATAATAACGGGGTAGAGTCTATGATAATGGCATAGCATTATTACTTTCCAGTTGGAAACATAATTCAGAAGCCATATAGTAGTAGAAGAACTACATTTTGCAATACACTTATAGTGCCAATTCGCCATGCACTTTATTCAAAACAATAGATCCTCTCTTACGGCACAAAATAATAGGCGAAAAAGAGGCCAGGGTTAGCCGCGGGCGAAAACAATCATCTTTTATTTTATAAGAAACATTAGTTGCAATTAAATGCCAAAAAAAGGACCTGTTAAAAGTGCAAGCACATGGTTGTTATTACCAATCTTATCTATACGTGTAAACCCATGAAGCCTATTGAAATGACAACATTATTTATATACATGTATCATTTTATTAATATGGTATCTGCAGACATGTATAGTATTTAATAATGTTAAATTAAGGACCGTTTTATTCCGATTTGTATATCGTTTTTAAACACATTTTAAACAAAGTTATCAATTAAAAGGAAAAATTGAAAAATTAAAAGGAAAAAACCCTGTTATAATGAGGCTAAATGCAAATTGTCAAAATATGCTGTAATTTACAAAAAATGTTTTAGCATTTTTCTAAGCTGTTCTATAGACTACAATAAAATATTAGGAACTCAACGAAAATTAAGAATTTTTAGGAACTTTAAAGTAACCTAAATTTCAATCAATGATTATCAAGGAGTAAGGACTTCAATGCACTCTAGACACTTGTTCTCAACGTTTAAGATGCAATGAAGTCTAAACAAGTAGTTTGTTTTAAATGTTCATTTCATTGCTTTCTTCTGTTACTAAATAAATACTTTCAAGATGCTTAATATTAATGCTTCACATGTTTTTGGCATCCAAGGTAAACAAAAACCTTGTTTAAGTTTCCATGATGCTTTTAACAAGTAAGGCTTCTCCGGTTCAAAATTAACACATGTGTATAAAAAAAACAAATTGCGAGAAATTTCTCCATGAAAAATATTCGCTATATTGCATAAATTCGTCTGGTTATTTGCAGCAAAATTGCCACCACCACCTGTACGTCATTTACGGTTCTAGCTTCAAAAGCAACAAAAACAAACCGAAATTTGGAGCAAATTTCAAAACAAACCTCTTAAAAAGATAGCAAACTGCGAAACCTAAATTTAACGCGCATTATTGTTGTTGCTGTTATTATCAAAACACGTGACTTACTATTTTAATCGCGCGGACCATGGAGAAATTAACACCTAAATAATAGTTTTGTTTTCAGGCACGGTTCCGCCTACCTTGAGCTAATTGAACAATAATTAATTCATTAAGGCGATGAATGTCGATGGAATTTCAAGCGCAAAAATCAACGTGAAATTCAACACCAGGCCGTAAATTCGTAACAATTATTAACAAAGACGTGCGTGTAATGTACACGCTATACGTCGCTCGCCAATTTAATTTATTAATATACATATATTATGGTGTGGAGGTGGAGCTGTACAATGCACCACACAATATTCTTACTTAAAACTCGGGAATGATTTTAAATTATGACTTTCATGGTTCATGCATTAATTGGCCATTAAAATTGGAAGAGAAGCTTTCCTGGACAAATTGTGCTTATAATTTACGAACATAAAGTGTTATCCAAGCGTTCAACTTTAGAAAAGGTAGCCTAAAGAAAATTGATTCATCATGAGAACATATCAAATCTTTAAATATGTCTTTAAGATCGACGCTTCTGGAACGAGTTCAGAGGATCTATAAAAGTTTTATCACATTTTCAAAGTTCATTTTCAAGATCTTATCATGCAGTACAGCGCATTTCGGATACCGGTATGAAACTGCGCAAGTTTTATGAGTCGTACAAAAGCACATTTTGAATAAAATATTCTGAAACTAGACAAAAAGACGGGCTGAGATGAACACCGAGAAAAACCATAAGCAAATGGGTAGCAACTTGGCTGCACTGGACCAAGTGTACCTTAGGGAAATCAACAACATTCTAGAAGATGTTGCATAATGCATTTACGAAGGACCTCAAACACCATGTGTGTAACTATGTGAAGGACCTCAAAAAATTGCCCTCAAACAGTTTAACAACTTTAGTAAAATTTCTTCTTGAATAAAGCTGCCTAATTTGAAATCCTTTTTTTTAGAAGGGTGGGTCGAGTGCAGGAACTCGAAATAGTGCAGATTCGTCACCGATAAATACCAGGGAGACACTGACATCAAGACTGTAGGGAGACTCAATGCATGGAACTTTCTTAAAAATATTACTCTGCATGAGAATACCAATTTGGTGAAAGAAATTTTTCAACGAAACCACCGAGGTGGTAAAACCTTACATTCAAATCACTTATGGAAATCCGAGTCCGAGTTGTTGTTGTTTTTTGCATGCCATCATACGTTGGAATTATCTTTCAAAGGATATCCCTAAACTAACATAAGTTCAGTTTGGTAATGACGATGGTGACCATCAAATTGAGTAATAAAGGGAAAACACAGTTACATGGGTTGATGGTTGAAGGAGTTTAAAAGAATTGAATTGAAACTCCTTTTCAATTGACTTAAAAATAGTCTCATTTTTCATTTTTATATCTGCTAACCTACCATCCTACCATCAGCAAGGGGTACTCGAGTAACACCAGGATCTTTCTTGTCCACAGGAGTACAAATTTAAAGCGGATGACCAAAACAACCCGGAAGCTGAGTTGTAACATGCATCCGTCCAACAGACTTGTCATAGCACTGAAGACTCCTGGAGTTCCACTCACGTTTCTGCATTTTCGTCATTGACATTTGTATCGTTTTTCGCACTCAACGTTCGTTTTCGCAAACAATGATTTCTTCTTGAGTTGTTTTCGTTCCACTCAAAGATTTAATTTCTCATAATTCACGCTCACCCTGCTGACCCGTACTTTTCCCCAAATTTCCATTTTCCCAAGTTGAACGACCAAATCAATTAATGTTTCGAAAAATTACATGCACAAGAATAAAACTCTGCCTCAGTCCAAAGGCTCCAAAATGGCCATAAATAACAACAATACACATCGTTCGTGCATGAGCGACTTGTTTCCAGAAGTAAGAAAGAAACCCTAATGATTGACCATCTCATAATTAAACTCTGGCACACACGGGGGTCGACCATTAATTCGCGACCATCAATCTCGATGCCATTTCGCGTAATTGCCCATGCGCAATAATCCGAGTGTTTCGAACGTGGTTTTATGGTCGCTTTGATTGTTTTCTGGTCAACCAGCTGACCAGTGTTTTGCCATTAAATCAGCGTGATGCCTCCTCGTTATAACCACTTATGGAAAAAGCATCTTAACACGGGGTCATTGCGATGTATCGCGTGCCTCCAAATTTTAACAATACATTTTTTTTAAAGTTATTTCTGGCGTCTATTTTTATCGGAATCCAGGATTTAAGATGGCAATCGAATCGGGGGGGAGGAGTAAGAAGCTGATAATAACTTTTTATACAAATCGAATCGAAATCACGATCCCCGCAGGGAAGTGTTCAATTGAAAATAAACTTTAAAATTAAAAGGTACATTTTTTCTTTTGTTCTCCCTCATTCCGCTCTCATAAATGCATCTAACGAAGCAATTCCAATTCATCTACTGCAAAGTTTGTAAAACCAACTGACCCGTAGCGGTTAAATATTCAGGAATAAACTTTAAACAAATATTGGATACAAGCGCAGTATACATTGTACATTCGAAATTGTTGTTTTTTCCTAATTGTTATTACAAGATCTTTAAACATATTACAAATCAAAAGTTTGTGCTTTGGTTGTCTTACTTGAATACAATTCATGTATAATTGCAATAAAATCTGTTAAATTAGATTGCACAATCGGGTATTAAATTTATTGCAAAATATAATGAAACCGCCAAAGTCAGCAAGATAAATGACCCTAATTTATTAGTTAATTTAGTAACATTAAACAGACTTCAAAGACACATGCCCAATTGTGCCATTTAATTAAGAAAGACAATGGTTTTAATTTCTAATTATTATTATGAAATATTTGAACATTTTACAAATAAAAAGCTCGTTCTCTGATTATATTACATGCATTATTGGATATTTCAAAAAAATTAGATAGCACAATTGAGCATTAAATTGTCTCAAGTGGCGCCTTTTGGTATTTTCCAAAACTGTACAATTTCGAGACCTGACTTCAAAGATCCAAATTCTTATAAACGACTTTAATAAATTTCCAGAGAAGTTATCTTTGATCCAGCCAGCTTAACCGCTACTGATTTTTCCACAAAGTTTTCCTTAAAAAAATGCTACCACTTTTTAATTTCTGGTTACTTTTTTTTTGCTATTAAAACGTGAGATTACGCAGTAGATTCCCCGGTGGAACTCGGTCGCTGGCCCAGCCTAATTTCATGAAATCCATCAGTGAGAGCTTCTCGAAATCCCTTTTGTCAGTCAGCGCTAAATCAATCTTAACTTTCCTTCGTAAATTTTAATCTATTCCTATCAATTTATTACGATGAGCTGGTGGATCTCCATGCATATTCAAGACGAGCTTCCAAATTTTGAAATTTAAATTCACTCGTGCCGTAGTTTGGACGGCGTAATTTGGCCTACTTCAAAACCTTATTTTTTCCTCCTTATTTGCATAATCGGCTTATCAATCACTCGAATAATATATCACGGATGGATCCTGGGGTATTCAAATCAGGTTAGGTTTGAGGAAAATGTTGCACGATGCGAGGACCTCGCATAAGCGAAACTCATTGTCATTTAGCTCGCAAATACATGTACATGTATGTATCTCTTGAAGAAACGAAAAGAAATACTGAGGGATTGTCTCCTTTAGTCTGAATTATCCAAAAAACTGACTAAATGTTTCGCAAAAGAAACCGGTTAACCGGTGTCAATTTGATGCGTTCGTAATCTATTTGTTTTTAAGTAGCTGATTAGCCGAAATCTATTTTCAAAATGCTGAATTATTAATTTTCGTAATTCAAACAACTTGAGATGGACCATTATTGAAGAAGCATTTGATTAAATTTGTAAAGTTAGAAACTTCAGCGTCTATACACATTTAGCCTGCTAAATGAACACCTGTTTATTCCAGATCGTTTATTGAAACGCTACGTACAAGTGGTGTTATGTTTGCAAAAGTTATCACTTTAAAGAAATCACGCAAATTAGCGTCAGGTTCATTTATTTTGACGACTTTAATTTGATCATTAATTAGACATTTTCTTCCAAACAACTCAATGCCCGATGTGTAATACATCACACATGTGGAAAAGAAATGCACTGGCAATACTCTTTAAAATATATTGAAATTGAGACATAGACTACATTTAACATGCATTTTTTTTTAAAATTATTACACTTTTAAATGCATTACTAAATACATTGGAAAATGCATTGCTCTTTGGAATGCATTTTGAAATGAAATATTGTCTTAGTCTACATGTATTTCGTAAATTCATACGTGGTGTTTCAACACATTTAGACAAATATACCAAATTTTATTTTTACTTTCAGTGCACAGTTGCCAGCATAATATTTTTCTTTTCTTTCAATAGGATCATATTTTGGAAGTTTCACTGATTCGACGAAAGGGCTTTCTCAGATGTTAGCATCCTCTGATTAACCGAACTCCCGCTGACCAAATGACCCTCGGGTGGCCCAATTAAAGAGGTGGCTCATTAATGCCGAGCAGGTGCCTGCGAAATGCGAACATCTTTCGCAAACAGGGTCGGCCATCAATAGACAACAACGCGTGACACGCATTAGGCCTAAGTGCTCAATTTTGAATGCCATTGTTTAATCCAACAAACAAAAGAAGGAGATGGGGGTGGGAGAGGGTGAAAACAGATCGAAATGAGATCGACCGAATTGCGTTACGCAGACGGCCATCGCGATGACCCTGGCCAAAGATTGAGAAAAAAACTCTTTAAAAGGTGCGCTAGATCGAAACGTGACGTCATAGGTAATGCTCACAGGTCGTTCATTATTAATAATGGGGTTGTACAATTTTGTCAAATTCCTTAAAAAAGTTTCCGAAACAAAATAAGAACACCTTGTTCTACAAGTACTGTATGTATGAAAAATACATGCATAAACAATATCGCTAAAAGCAGCTTTGCATTACATTTTCAAAATGTTCCCTTTATTTTTAAAAAAAGTAAACATATTGGGCGAAAAACGGGGCTTCCCTGCATGGACAACTTGCATTGCGGGTTGCGAACCAGTTTTTTTTCAAATTTAATTTTTTTAAACATACAAGACATTTTGAAATTATAATCCAAAGCTTAAACGCTAGTGCACGATCAATTTTTACATTGGGAAAAATGAATTCAGCGATTTTAATAAGTATTTGAAGCAAGAATGTAGAGTACTTTTTTTTTTGCAAGTCTTAAATGTTGAACAAAGCTCTTGTTCTTAATTGGTTTTACAGATTTTAACATATTATGAACACAATTTATTATTTGAAGTGTTAAATATAACCTACATCGGGCATTTAATTGTTTCATAAAATATTTTCAGTCTTTTCCTAAACTGTTCAAGGACTGACCCATTGGAGTTCATGGTGTGTAGAGAACGTTGATTGATTAAATTTCAATCGGAGAATTTTTAAAGACTTAACGACCTGATAATTTCAAAAATTAAATGAGAAAAGCCAAATTAGAAAAGATTTGCAATTTCCCCATACATTAAACGCGAATATAAATTTTTGGTATCAAAATAAAGTTTTATATTAAGCAAATATTTTAAATCATATTTAATTTTACAGAAACTACATCAACAAGACATACAATCATGACATACTCTCACGCTATATTAATTTTGTGATTTTATTTTTGTTTATTTATTATTACTTAAATTTCATTCTCTTTAAGTGTAATAAACAATGATGGCAGCCAATGTTATTGACGATAAAAAGTGGCGAACGTCTAAGGTGCGACCATAAGAAGCATTGTTTTGATTTTTTCAGTTGGGGTTGTTTGGCCCCCGTGGGGGTCAGAGCGCTCCCCGATCTCCGTTGGCCTCGAGGAAGTGATCCTGAAATGGGACCAATTATGTTCACCAAATTGCAATTTCAATTAGCGCCGAATTAAAAAGATAAATGAAGCCAGACTGCGTAATCGCGTTCCCGCGACCATGACTTTGAGGACTGGCTTTCTTTTAATTTAAAACTCAACTATAAAGAACCTCTAGGAAAAGGTTAAAACGCTTAAGAAGTTAAGTTGATGCGACCTCGCTTTACTCGGTTTCAATTTTTGATTGTTTCTTTTCATTCCAAGATGGCTGCCGCTGCCATTATTGTTTTCGCCAAACTCGTTCCCTCTTCGCGTAACAAAACGCGGTTGCACGGATTAACGAAATGCCTGAATTAAACATCAGGCGGCTAAACAAAGTTATACACATATGCTGTACTTGTGCCTGCGCATACGACCCCCACGCTTGACCTTTTCCAATGCTGACTAAGACTTAGTTGGGTTTTTTCCCTTCAGCACCTTGGTCCATTTTGGCACCGATCTGCGATACTCAAAACGATTTTAAAATATTTCGGTTTTTAAATTTTATATGAATTTCGATGGCATATACATGTGCATGTATAAGTAGATATTCATCTGAGTCTGACACACTAATGGACAATGTGGCCAAAGGCTAGTTTGGCACCACATTTATGGCACTCTAGTTTCACTCTGATGAAATATATATATTTTTTAAATTCCACTGTTTCATCGCGAATTAAATGAAACATTAACGTGTTGATTAAAGGTTTTGTAGAAATAGTTATCGGAAGTGATGCTTTTTCGAGGTTAAATGTGGCACTTTGCATTTAATCCCACGTACAACTTCGATCCTATTTCTTCAGATATTGTTAATTATATCCATTAATGAAGTAAATTGAAGACAAAATACAATTTAATTTCGAAATATCGTTTCCAAAATTTATTCATTTAAAGCGAATTTAAACCCAATCCAAAAGGATGCTCATCATTAAAAACCAAACCTTTTTGCTTCAAATACTTATAATTGCTAAATATTTTTACTAGTATAAGTTATTTTTATAATTTCAAAATGTCCCGTTAATTTATGTTAAAAAAAAATTAAGTACATTTAAAAAAAAATCGTTTGGCGACGTCTTAGTTATCTGATTATTTCTTAACTGTTGGGTTACAAAAGTATACATTTCTGAATCCGCATACGCAACTTGAAACAGAGCAACATTTTCTAAAGAGATTAAAACATAAAAAGTTATAATTTTGCTAAAGCCAGATTTTTAGGAAGCCATGTAACCAGTTCCTTGCACTAAACTCTGAATGCTATCAGTAAATTAAAAAAGTTGCATGTCCAGACAGAGGCATTTAACGGGGCGTTAACGCAAGCGGTGACACCCAATTGCTACTATTAACATTAATCGACAATTACGGGGAAAATGTACAACAAAGGATTGTGGGTAAAAGTGTATACATGCAAATGCGATGTATATACTCTATATAACTGAAAACCCCATTAATAAAAAAACGCCTGTGTAGTAACTGTGACAAGTTAATGAGATAAAGCAAGGTGAGCTACTTAAACTTACAATTGAACCCTCTACGTTAAAACGTTTCACTCCGAACGGTGTACTCTAGCTGGGATGGGTCAGCTTGACCATTGATCATTTTATTACTGCGCGTTTAATGCAAATTGCCTTCGTAAATATCGCTTGTCTACACTACACACCGATTAGATAAACCTAAATAAATAACTACAAAACAATAAACTTTGCATTTGGCGAGGTCGAATTGGACCTGTGGAGCCAGTGTCCAGCGGGAGGTCGTTCCGGACACCCACCATCGGTTAACTTAATTGACATGCAACACCGGCCAGTACTACAGGGTGAAAGTAAAACTTTGCCATCTACTGTAGGTTAAAGTTTTATTAACTCCCTATCAGATTAATGATAACCAAATACCACACATAAGCCTACCCTGTACTTTTGCATGAGAAATGCACCCACATGAAATTCCCAGCACCATCTATGAATCATCGTGTGCAGCTACAAAGCGCTCCGGATTTCTCATGAGAAAATGTCGCTAAATTAGGATTTTAAAAGAGATCTAATTTACAAGGTCACCGTTCAATCCGAAAACAAACATGTCGATGCCCTTGACGAAAGACGAACATGCTCGCCTATATTTTACACTTTATGGCCACCCTGTAGATATGTAATTCAAGGCTTAAGCATACTGTATTACTAACTCATTTTAAGCATGATACATGGATAAACATAGTTTTCACAGGTTAGATTTTGCTATCACTAAGGCTGACCTATATTGGAGAAACTTGTCAGATAATCACTATTGATAATTTTTGGTATGTACGAGAAAATGTGAGGATTCTGAAGAATGCTAGTTAAAAGTTGACAACGCACTTTTTAGCTGTCATAAGAATTTATGATTAATTCAATTTTACGCTATCAGATGATTCTATCTAATCTATACAGTTTAGCAACTACTTCCGCATGCAATCTAAAGTAGGTGCATTTATTTACACAGGGATTTACTCGATTTGGAAATGTTAAACGAATGATTAAAAAACTTAAATGTGTTTAGCACCTGTAGTTTTGACACGTTTTAAATAATAGTATCACTCAAAGAAGACCTTTTATGAATTGTAATTCGCTTTAAACAGTTATCAACATAATATAAAAAAACTTTTAAAATGAGCGATATCATTGCGAATTCAATTTTTAGTACAAAAAACTATGCAATCATTAAATCGATGTCATAAATGTAAATGAAGCTAAAGCTAATTCAACTCGACAAGGACTAAGCACCTGTTGACAGCCTGACGTCATGTACATTACAGTGTAGGCGTTTATATCAATCATTTAGAATATTTGTTTCACACTAGATGGCGCAAGATGAATGTGCCAGGAGCTTAGCTTACCGTTTGTGGCACGCCCCACCAAACGGTAATTATCTCGATAAATATCTAAAAGGCGTTTTTATCCTTGGACATTTGTTAATTATACCAAATGGACAGTCAGCATGAATCCACCAAACACCAACTCCCTGTTTTACAGTCGCCATAGTCATTAATTACGAATTGTTAAAACGTTCACGAGCAAATGAAGTATCTGTGTAATTTCTTGGTACTAGCGAAGCACAAAACAAAATTAATATCCTTCGCTTGGCACAATATTTATTTAACTAAAATGTAAACGGGGAGTACATCACGGCCACCTTAATGTACGCCATGGACAAACGTGCAACAGGTCGCCTAGCTGTGTCAATTTGCTACAATCAATTATTAAAAACGAGCATTTGGCACTTGTTACAAAGAGTTTCTCGATACAAGGAATTGATAAATTGCATGTATATACATGTATATGTAAAATCTATACACGTCGAAGATATTCCCTCTTACTTCAGGAACGCACATGTATTTGATTCCTGGACATCAATTTCTCTTTCTGATAAAAAATCAAATTTTAAAATGTAACTTTTTGTTGAAAAAGATTAGAATGTGCACAGAACTGAGCTCGACTTGTATAGCTGAGGAAAAACAGCCTAGTATAAAAAAGAAGATGAATTTTAAAATGTATTTTAGTGCCTTGATTCGTCAGAAAATAATTTGAATTGAACAACAATGTCCCTGTCATAATGTAACATTATTTAAATCGAATTAAGCCTGTATTAACAATATGATGATGTTATATTTTACCATATGGAAGGAGACAATGGAGCTGTATAAGTTATAACCGTGTAATTTCTGAATCCAATAAGGAAAACCATCGAACTGTAATTTTCATTTTGATTTATTTGAAATTTCTGTGGCTTTCAATTACGGTTTGAAAGCAAAAAAGTCAAACTGATTAGCGTGCATGCACAACTCCCCTTCTTTCAAATCAAAAGTTTGGAGGAAGGGGAGTAGTGCTTAGACCAGCCACTGGCTTAATGAAACTTTTACCTCAAAATAATTTTGAAAAACGTTTTATACACATTTGGCCAATTCATCCATCTGGCTTTTAAAAGTCAAGTATTGATTTTAAAGCCACTAAACGTTTCTTTGCGTTACACAAATTGGCCGTTTTGAATGATCATTAACTGAAATATCCGTAGCTTTCTTGGCTGACCAATGGGCTGTGTTCATCACATAGCAACATGCGTATTTTTATCGTGAATTTAATGTTAAAACTACGTAGCCGTAACATGTTTTACGACCATGCCTTCGCCATATTTTCTATACCGTGATAATAAAAATTGGCTCAAAACGATACATGCAATAGCTATTTGCACGTTTGGGAAAACAAAAAAACATCCAGAAAGCTGTCTTTGAGAATTTATGGGCAATTTATAGGGGTCAACGCTTCAATGCTTTAATTATGGCGACATAAATGTCAAAAATGAATTCAATTTTAATATTTACAATATGAAAGTAGTTACTAAAGTCAAAATCCTAATGGCACATTTGTACACATGTCAAATCTGCGACTAAAGGATATCATTAGGACTTGTCCATTTCTCTTTATGAACTTGCAGATATTATGAGCAAAATTTGAATGAATATTTGTGTTTATAAATGAAGGATTCAAATCACGTACGTCTTTGACACGGGATGAACCCAGACATTTTAATAATTTTAAATGTTTTTTTTGTGAGCGTCGTTAACATAGAGCTAAAATTCTACATAAAATAGATTCAGTTTCTTTAAATACACGTTGGTCGACATTTTTATTAAATATTCGAAATAAAGAATGGCTGAAAGAGCATTACTTACCAATTAAAACAATAAAGCGTATTTTTATGATCCATGTGTCCTGTTTACTTTGGGTTAGTTTGCCCATGTATATTTTTTAAAAATACCAAAGGAAAAAATATTTTTTCATGAGGTCAATGTTCATTTTGGGACACCAGGATTCACATATTTCATAAAAGTACGAACGTTTTATTGAGCCACCCATTATCAACAAATAAGTAAAAATAAAGACAGATAAGAGTACCCACGCAATTTGGCATTTAAAAAAATGAAGACTTTTAAAAGACAACCATTTAATGACTTTTGGCATTCAGTTTTTTATAAAATTTATTACATGACAGAATTTTTTTACTGTTCTTAACGTCATAATAATGATATTATTAATTACCAATTAAAGAAACATACATGTACATGTATATTGCGTTATTTTTGTTAAATATTTTATGACTTGTTCCTTAACTTTCCTTCAATCATTTAACCAAATTCAAAAAATATACGACCCTCGATAAATTTTAATACCTTTTAAAATTTAAACGACCTCAACTGATTTAATGAGCTGGATAATAATTAGTCAAAGGCGATATTTCGCTCGTGACATTTCTCTGTTAATTTTATTCACAGAGCCAACTACACCCTGACTTTAAAAGTTGCATGAAAAGTTGCATTAAAGACGAAATATGGCGTCCAATTTCGACCTGTCCCATTTTCTCAACAGATCAATAATCCGCACGATTAATTCTGATAAGGAAACGATTTTATATACTACCGTTGTTGTTGTTATTATTGGTGATTAGGCCGAAGGACTTCAGTCCATAAAATTTTAATTTTTAAAATTAATATCCAAGCGGCAATCAGCATCTCGTTACCAGCCGGTCATTGACAAATAAGGACAAGTTAGACCACCCAATGACATTTCTTTCAACTATTCAGGTTCGCTAAAAAAAGCAGAAAAAAACCTTTTCCAGAAAAAATAATTCTTATTTCTTTTTAAAACTAACTCTTGATTATTGGTTACTGGTTTTACGACATTCTTGCAGACCATTAAAATCACTTGACGAAAACTGAAAACGACATTATCTTCGTGGACATTTCCCTTTTTCAATGGATATTTGAGCTAATTATCCGTGCGAGCACGACCAGAAAACAACCAGAGAAAAAACGCAAAAAACATTGATGACAAAACTTGACGAATCGCCTCACTTTGGCACACTCCTAATTTCGTTTTACGGCGACAGAAATATAGTGTATACGTCTTCCATAAACAGTCTTAAAACGCCGAAAATGTCCTCGTTAATCGCAATTTTATGTCCTACTACCAGATTGACGCAAGGGGGGCACTTAAATGCCCATTAAACATCTAAAAAAGTGATAGCATTAAATTAGTTTCACAAAAAAACTACCTACGACAAGATTAAAATGCAATTCAATTCGCAATACTTTTGGTTCGGAAAATTATTCCTTAATAAAAAATAAATTAGAAAAAAACGAAGTCAAACCATTCATTTATCTTTGAAATCTTGCAATTAAAATTAGCCACCATATCGTGTTTAATACCAATTTATCGAAGTCATGAACTTCAAAACATTCTTTTTCAATTAGTAGAAATAAAATGTTGATGTAAGACGCACAAAAAGTACTAAGTTCGTTTATAATACTTTCGATATTTTCCTAATTGTCTAACGTTTGAACCAATGTCATGCAAATAAGTGACATTAATGCAGTAGCCAATTTAATGGTTTTTCAAAGTCTTATGACACATTTCAATGTTGATGATTTCACTGACCTGTAGAAAATGACACCGGTAAATGACAAGTACATGCAAGTAAACATACTTGGACGCTGTAATTCTTTTACAAAGGACGGCCTTAAGCTATACAGAAATTCAATTTGGCAATGATGTCCACAATAATGCGGTGGAATCTACCGAATAAATTGTGTTGATGGATTACACCCTAACTTTTAGTGCGCCACTCTCCACTTTCGTCAAAGATATTTGACAGTACAATTAGTCCATTTTTATTCCTTTTTTATAAAGTCACTTAAATTAATAAAAGTTATACTGAAGAACAATAATTCATTTTAAAATTTCAATTTGGAAGATCCCAAAGAACATGTTTCTTTGGAAAACTTTAGTGCCATACAGCGCAACTCACTAAATTGTTGGCTTTCTTACATTACACAAAAGAATTGCAGGGAAACATCTGCCCTCCAGTCTCATTTTGTCCAAAAGTTACATGAAGTGCAATTTTGCTAAATATTAATATTTTTAACTATTCGACGGTATTTTAGATTGGTCCGCAGATTTCAGAATTCTTATTGCGAACATTCAAATCTAACATTTCATTTAGGTATTTCTCAGAAAACTTCGTGCAGTCTTATTTTTACAGTTCTCTCAGTAGCCTGCAAGTAATGGTCAAGGTAAGCATCCACTTAACCTTTAGTTTAAAAAAAAGTTTTGTAATCACGCTAAGAGCAAGTTACTAATTTCTGACAATGTTTTGATTTAATGAAAAATGTCAAACCGCGGGATAAAAATACTTTTATGGTCATAATTCTTAGTAAGAAAGAATAATGCAATTAGCCTAATTGAAATTTTCGACTAATTAGCCTTACTTCCAGAAATGCTCCGTGGTTGAACAGACAACAGGTTGAAAGACAACCTTGATTATCGTTTTCCCCATACTTTTCTGGCTGACAAAAATTCGTTTATTTTTCACATTTGGGAAATTGTTATAGGGTTTGACGCATGAATAACGAACCGTGTTATTCGGCTTCGTGAATTTTCGTGTTTTTTTACGTAACATTTTTTTTATTTTTGCTTCCTAAAATAAAAAAACAGACACTAAGTCAAGGATGCAAAGTTTAAGATATTACATTATTTACGATAAGCCGGTATTGGAAAAAAAAGTCCTGAAAAGTAATGTTAGTAATGCGGAGGTGGAAACACTATTGTGTCTCACTGCAAAGGTCACGACCCCCAAAATACGAGTTAGGGGGGTGGGCTCAAACCTTTGGCAGAAAAGATTTCACAGGCAGATTGTTAGAAAAAAAGATTACTACAATTTCCTTATCATTATCTCTAGTTGGTGATTTTTTTTTGCAGAAAATACTTTCTCGTTTAAAAGTCACACTTTTTGGCAGCCATGAATCTATTGTAAAAACAACAATGAAGAAAACGATTCGGCAGAAAATTCCTGGATTTTAATCTGTCCTTGCTCGCTTCATTCGACGGCAGATGGGTAACGATACCCACAGTGAGTAACTACCTAATTGCATCATGCACCCAGTCACGAAAGGTTTTAGCAATTCGGAGATTCAAAAAAAAAAAAAAAAACGATTGTTCGGCGTAACAATTCCGCACAATGTACTTGATGGACTTACGTTGCTGGAAGGAAATTTTATCGAAATATGTACATGCATTTAGGAAGTATTTGAAAGAAAAAACTATATACTTCGAGCACGATATGGTCAATTTTTGGTCAATTTGTAAGACGTTTTCCTGATGTGTGAAATGCTTGCACTTAACGGTCACACCGGCGTTGTCGTTAAATAATCACCATTAAATAAACGTATATTTCATTAAATTGTACAGTTTCATCAATTTGATAATTTTTAGAAAAGGAAAAGAAATGGAAATAGAGAAAGAAATTGGAACAAAATTGGGATAGCCTACAAAATATAGAAGTAAAAAAGGTCCATGAAATAAAATGTTTTACAAAGGATATGAAACGAAGTTTCATTTGATATATTTTTTTAACTACTTTTAGTGCTAGATTTTTATAAATAAAAAATATGAAATTTAAACAAAAATGCAGTAGGCCTACATGCAGTAGTCGTGCCAATCTCCCCCATACAATTTTAAACATGCCAAAAGCATTAGATTAAACGGTGTTTCAGCCTTAGAATTCTACTAAGGTTGACCAGCTATGTTAAATACATGTAGTAAACGCATTTCAGGCATTTCATGAGTGCATTAGCAGCATAGAAACTGCATATTCTTTGCTTCAAATATAAATGTTGTTAAAAATTCATGTTCTGTTCGTGTTTCCATGTAATGGGCAAACACGTCTTAGGGTGCCAGGTGGTGCCACGTGTCTGATGCAATGCAAGAAACTGAATGAACGCCCTTAGATCTGTATCTTCAAGAACCTGGACGGTCATTTTAGTGGCAATAAAACACATTTTACAAAGAGGAAGGGATGGGGATGGGTGATGGCCATCAAAGATTCACCCCGATTTTATGAATGAAGATTGAGCGCAAATATTATCATTTGGGATGCCAAGGGGTGCGCCGACGCCAGCTAATCAAATTTTGGGACGGGGTGAGGCGACAGTCATAAGTTTTCATTGCGTTCATCAGACGTTCAAAGCGTTCAAAGTTGAGTTATAAAAGTGTTCACGCGATGCTCTGCCCAGATCTTTCGTTGGCAAACAAACTGGCCTAACTCGCCAAATAATTTTAAAATTATCATAAAAGTCAATCGAATAAGCCAATGTAAAACTAACTGCAAACCTTTCCAAAATTGAAGTCACATTTTAATTCAATGTGAATTTTTTTAAATTTTAATTTATATGTGAAATAAAAAAGTTTATAAACTTAGGGAAAACTGCAAATGATCGCTAGTTTAATGTGCTGTAAAGTTTCTCCATGAAGTATTTTTTCTTCAGGGTTCCCTCAGGCTTTCACAGTTTTTTTAAATAATTTCCCTGACAATTGAAAAGGAAAACATACATGCAATTCCATATTTTCAATGTTTTCCAGGTTTGGGGGGACCCAGTTCTTCTTAAATAACAGTTTTAAAAAGAATAGCTTAGCTAATAAAGGGGATTCGTACTTCTGAAATTTCTTTACATGTTGGAAGAAATTACGATCAATAATAACAATAGATCAAGTTTCATTGCAAGTTTGGTGCAATTTAAGTTCTGTATAATGGCATCCACAGGATTTGGTAATGCCGAATCAATGGCTTTCAAGAAATTATAAACAGTGTAATGCTTTTTAGCACGCAGTGTTTAAACATATTTCAAACAGATTTGCTCAATAAAAAAATTAAAAAACAAGCTTTAATTTTTTTAAAAAATTGGTTTTTGAAACTAGTCATCATAACATGAGCCAATTTTTTTTAATTTTTCAAGCGGTTAAATCTGCATAGGGTATTAAAATGTTTCTCAAAATTATCAGTATATTCCTTAACTGCCCTCTGATAAAACCGAAGCACAAAACGAATAACACAAATGCAAATTTATGACTTTTTATCAAAAACTTTAATGACAATTAAACACCTCGAGTCTTCCCAATAACAGTTCACCAACCCCTTAGTTTAGTTCCAAAATAAAAAATTCATGTAAATTCACGTTTCAGTTTTCCAAACTTTGTACACTCCTGCCTCGCTATACAGCCGCTCTACACACAACGTTTCGCTACAACGTTTAGTCAACAACTAAATTGATTTTCTAATTGTTTAATGATATTTGGAACGAAGTCTATATAATTGATATAGGTTTGTATGTTTCGTTATACAGCATTTCGCTTTACAGGCAACTTTTCAGGAACTTATCTGGGCCGTAAAGTGAGGTATGGGTGTATTTCAGAAATCACGATGGTCTACTTCAAGAGGTACGAACCACGAAATGGATAAATGTACGAGCTACAAACGCCGCCTGGTGGTGCTTCACGTTTCACCCCCGCAGCGACACCCAGCGATCGATGGGGTAGATAATGACATCGCCCTTAAATGTCATGATTGATCTGGGTAACAAAAATCTGCACCAGATATCGTTCGCCAAGGCTAGTGTTATGGTCAGGAAACCCCACCAAGCGCAAATCGGGAATTGAACTTTTTAATATAATCAGGTTCAAATAAGGCAAACGATGGAGGGAAAAAAGAAAAGAAAAAAATTAAAAAAAAGCAAGGCACGATGCTATGTGGTTGAGCCCTTAGTACGACGCCTGTCTGACACACAAAAAAACACCCTCCAAAGTGATAACTATTTGGTATTTACCTTTTTTGTAAATCGACTTAAGCTTGAGTTTCTAAAGAAAGTTAAGGTCAAGAACGAAGGTAAGAAAAAAAAAAGATCGAAGTAAAAAAACAGAGTGACATCGAATTGTAAATCTGGTTTTTTATTTGTTTATTCTGTTCGTTATTCTCTCCCTAATGGGTATTAATTAAAATACCACGAATCGGTTCGTACGAAATCGACTTCAGTTTTAATTGGATGTAATTAACAGTCAGGGTGGTGACTGCAAATCGTGAGAAAATCCTGCGAAAAAATCGTGAAAAATGCATTGGGCGCCATGCCAAATTACCATAGCTTGTTTGTTTATTGATTTTAGCTATCGTCCTGCATTTTTCGAAGTGATTTTCACACAGGGTGCCTCTATAAAGTCTGAGGGGGTGATATCTCTTTAAAATTCGTGTGCACCTGAATGTGGGCGTCAGGGACTTTCAGGAAATTTAGCCTAACTTTACCGATTTCAATGACTTCAGTTGGACGTTAATAAGCCTGAAGTCCCACGGAAGTCACTGAAATATGGGAAATCAAGCTAAAGTTCTTTTTAAAGGCCAGTAAAATCTCTGAAATTCAACGAAAGTGGGTTGGTAATGAGACATCTGTTGGTTAAAAAAGTAAATACATGTACATGTATATACTGTAGCTGTAATTTTTAATTAATGTGTACCAAAGAGCCCATAAGGGTTTTTTTTCTGATCTTTTTAACAGTTGAGTATTTCACATAAACGTTTATTCAATATTCGTGTAATTACGAAACATGAGTTACGAAACATCCATTTCGTAACTCACTGAAAGTCAGCCTGAAGTCTCAATGAAGTCCCATTAAAGTCCCTGAACGTTGAATAAAAAAATGGAGGCTGCACTTGTATGGACTTGCAGCAAACCTCAAGAAACTTCAAGATAATTACACTCCAGATTTCAATGACTTCAGTGTGGCTTCAGTGATTTTAGTGAGACTTCAGTTATCCGTGGTAACAGATTAGTAGATATCAGTACAAATATATTAATATGTGGTGATATCAATAAAACGTTTAGTGATATCACAAAGCAAACTGACATCAGTAGCACAAAAAAGCACTATATATTGATCTCACTATACAATTATCATATATATTTCATTATGCATACGGAAATAGTCTGTAAAAATCACTATATATATTTGTTTAGTGATATCAGTATACAATCATATACTGATATTTTAACCAGAGATTTCATTGGGACTTCAAAGACTGCATCAAAGGTGTACACCTGATGTTACCCTTAAAGTCCCTATCGACAATTGGTTGTGTTGATCATTCAAAATTTCCTTTCTCTATGGCCATGGTCACACACACCTCCGCTCGATATAAGCCCACGAGCATTTTTCATTTTTTTAAAAATCTCGTTATTCTTTTGAAATTCCACCAAATCTGAGTCATTTTGGCTAAACATGCAGCATTCTTTAGGCAAACATCCGAAGCCGAAATCCTGGTTTTCTAGCGATTCGATAGAGGCAAATAACCCCGTTGTCCAGCAGGTGGTCATTGTTTTGTTTTTTCCAGAAAAGCCTCGTTGAAAGGGAAGATCATGTTGATAGCTCCATTTCTAAAATAATTTTCCCGGGGAAAACATTCTCGAAAACAATGCAAATGTAACTAATGATGTCAATAAACGTGGCATTCGGACGACAACGACGAGAGATTTGTCACCAGGTGGCGGAGGGAAAAAGGAATTTTGTTGACTGGAAACAATAGGCCAACAACTGCACAGTGAGGTGCAACGATCAAACATTTTTTTTCGAAATTAATCGCTGAAAGTCAACCTGGCAGAACGAAGTATTTTTGTTTTTTACGTTCTATCAAAAACGAAAGAGAACAAAAAATGGCAATAAGATACGAAACCCAATGTGAGAATTTCAACTTCTCAGTGTACTTTAAAGCATACTGACATAGTAAATACTAAAAAAGACAAAACCACTAATAATCAATTTAATGTCGTAATGTTTTTACTACCATAGGTATTTAGATTGGGGAAATCAATATATATTTAATAACATTTAGACGAAATCAATGCATTTACTAATTACTTTATTACACACCTTTGAAATTACAAATGGCATTTACGAATTAAAGAGCGAGTATTATTTTGTAATTTTAAATCTCACTGGATTTTTTAAAAATTGTTTGAAATATTGATCGAAAATAAATGTAAAATAGTATTTAGTATAATTATTTGATACTAGAACGTATCAGCATTAATCAGTAAATTAAGTAAATAAAATGCAATTTGCAATTCCGAACTATCGAATTTTGCTTAAATGCATTCAATAATTCGTAAATTATGGTGAACAATATGTACTACTTAATTATTACTTCCACCACAAGAAAACTGTTTTAAATTTTTTTCTAAATAGACACTTCCTTCCTATAATCATTTAACATATGAACATAAATGTACGTGTATTTTAAATTTAAGAATACAAAATCAAATTTTTTTTTGTATTTTTTAAAATTCCAATGAATTTGTGTAAAAGTTATCAAAATGATTTGATTATGCTTATTAAATGCATATTAAGATATTTCAAATTACTATATATATGCGCTGCGTCTATAATAGTTTTTTAAAAAATTGGAACACGTTGGAAGGAAATGTGTTCAGATTAGCGATATTTAACACAAGAAGAGCACAACGAATTGTTTGGCTAAACTCCTAGATAAGGGTCCACTAGATGTTGCATTTTTATTTTAAATTCAGAGGTTAGTACACTATGGCAAATAAGCCACATTTTCAAGAGACTCCAGAACCTCAAATAGGATTTCATGACTCGCTAATTCCAGTCCAATTCTTTTGATTCGCACAAGTTTTTATTTTTTCATTTTTTTATTCGCGGATAAATCTATAATCTCAACAACTGCTGATGCGAAAACTTTTAAATGACACTATCTTAACAATCCAGTTGCGAGCAAAAAAAAATTAAAAATGAAGAAGAAAATCTTAGAGTGAAAGAAAAAGGAAAGTTTAAATCCAACATTCCAAAGAGCTACCTGTTTGATTTCACTGGGTGACCAAGAATGTTGCTCTTTATTTTTTTTTATAAAGATCCCTTTTTAAAATGTTCAACTCTCGAATTATCTAATGTGGGTTAGTGTGAATGGAAAACAAAAAGGAAATTTAATGGAAATGACCTTGCACACTTAAAAACGTCCATCAAAGAATACGAGGGTAATAAGAAGATGCCTAACTACGGTCAAGCACGCCATCTTGACCATCGCCTCAAAAATATAAGACGAATTTCGTGGAAAAGCAATAGGATCGAATTTTTCCACATCACGCACCTTCAATAACTTATAATTAAAGAGGATTTAGATCCTTAATCTGCATTTTTCTTAATTTCGAAAGTAATTCATGATATCCGTGTTGGAGAGAACAAATTCCTAAAAGCAGAAAAAAATTTCCAACGCATATTTTAGGGTTTTTTTGCCCTCTTGAGTTTTTCATACAAAATAAGCAGGATGTTAGTGTTATAAAATCAAGTACTTTACAAGTCCTTTTTGAGGATTTTCTAACGACTAATTACATGTGTACATACATTGTACATTATATAGCTGCATTAAATAGTTAGTCAATTTTAGAATGTTTCTCAAGTCACAATTTAATGAATGATTTCGATAGTATTTTTTTCTAGGGTTTAATTTAACCCTAGAAAAAAAATACCATCGAAATCCTGGATGCCTTGAAAAAGACATTTCGAAGGATTGAGACCGTGATTGAGTCTGAGATCAAGTACTAATAGACGTTTTATTGTATAAACTATTGTATTTCCTTCCATGCAAGCTATATTTCCTAAATGTATTACATTTTAAAATTATACAAATGTACAAATTCAGTCCATATGTAGTTAAACATTTATAATTTTGGTTCCATTTTGGACCAAAACCTGATGAAATTATACTTTCTAAAGATATCAAAGTTATAAGAATTAGTAAACATGGAATTGCATTTTCTTCTGTTTACTTCTAATTCACATTTCTAATACACAATTTGATTACATTCCTAAGTTTTAAACTGTAATCAACAGATCCAGGCAAGCTCTTATCTCTCAATGGAAATGAAATGAGTTAATTTTTTATTCATCACTGATTGCAATTGGAATAATTAATTTCATGTTGATTTCAATAGAATTGTATATTTCAAGTCAGGTTTTAAGGGTTAAATAAAAAAAAATTCCGAAATGCATGTCATTACACGAATCGATAAAAATATGTTTCTACGCCAGTCTTTTTTATTTCTAGCCAGCTTGTCAATACCTTTATCCCCAAAACGAATTCAAAACACCGAATCGCTCTCTTGTCCGAGTGACCCCGACTGACCTATGCTTTCTTAAACAATAAAGCCATTGTGTGTCTAATAACGTGATTTGTTATAGGAAATTCGTGGGCAATTAACAAGTTTTTAGCATTCCTTCATTAAAAACAAGACTTCAGAGGAATCAACGCATTTCGGTCATTTAGCTCCTCAGCGAGTTTTTGCCCCAAACATTTCCCATTATGCAATTGTTTAAAGTGTAAAAAAAATATACGAGATATGTAGGAGGTGGAGGAGGAGTAATGAAAGTACCTTTCGCATTCCTGACAGGTAGATATTTGAATTATACAACAGAAAAAGGCAGACGGACCACACAAAAAACGCAATTCTCCTTAAATGAATTGCAAATTTCTCACTGGCCTTCAATGGCCTTCGACGAGGAGCAAAAACTAAGTTGAAAATGAAAATGGCGAAGGAAAACACGGTCATTATTTGAATAAAACTGTTTTTCAACCTTCTCTTCATGCAGTGCATTTGTACAAAACACCAAGATGGCCGACAAACACGCAAAATGTGCAAGTAAAAAGTTGATCTGTTCATGAAATCGCAAAAAAATACCAAATTCACAAATTCAAGAAGTAGTAGGAATGTAATGTGGTAATTAAAACTTGATAAAAGAACAAATGTTTTCACAAATAGCATTTAAATAAAGCCTATGCCACAAGTGATCATATTTGCGAATTTAGGAAAAAATTAATCGTTTCAATCAGTTTTACCAAACAATGTTTGCTTTCTAAATCGTTTTTTCGAAGAAAGTTCAACTTTGAAATACAAACTTGACTTTTCAGAGGAAAAACTGATCTACTGAAGTTTACTAAATTGTATTTTCATGCTGGTTAACTGAATTTGTTGATATGAAAATCAATGACGTTTTGAAAAGTGCTGTTTCAAGGCAGTTTTCAACCCACCTGTTAGCAATCACATGCTACGTTGTAGGGGGTGTAGTTTCCCTGATGGAAATATCAGTACTTATATGGAGTGATATTAGTAAAACATATAGTGATATCAGTAAGCATATTTACATCAGTAGTCCAAAAAAACACTATGTCATTATATATAATGTTTTCATAGAGATTTCACTAAGAATACTGATGTTACAAGTTTAAAATCACTATATGCAGTGATATTAGTATAGAATCATACATGCATACTGCAAATGGATTTTCAAGTACATGCATAAATGTATTTTTCTTTTTTCTAAGGCAAATATTTTTTCAGAACACTTCCGTACGTAAAAAATGTAGTTTTTAATGGGCGGGAAAACAACTAAATGGTCCTTGGGCAAAAAACTGCTCAAGTCACAAGATGCAGGTGTAAGAAAAAAATGGATTGTTTATTTTTATTCGGGCAAAAGGCTATGTACTAATGAATTGAAATGTTTGGCAACGTAATAATCGTGCTAAAAATATTTTAGCCTCGAGCTGTCCTTATTAAAAAAAGCATATACGTTTGGCAAAAATGTATACAGCATATTCATGTAGTGATCCAACAGCTGGTTATTTTAATTTCAATGCCTTTATTATGTAAATTAGAAAGTGAACGGTTGACCGCCTTGACCATACAGCAGGAATAAGAAAGTATATTTAATAAGCTAAGGGTATAAGTATAAAAAAATTATCTAAAAACCATTTTGAATTGAGCATTTGACTAGTGCATCGAGGCATTACTTCCGTGCAAATACTTTAAGCTTATCTTAATAAAACGTTAGCGTTAGTAATGAGAAGCTTCGATCATTGTACATGTTAGAAAACGTATTCAATAAAACTATTTCAATAAAATAACTGATATAAGCTAAAAGAAAATGCAATTTAGCATTCATGTTGTGTAACATATATCGAAGAAATGATCTTATACAACCTCATTTACACCTTAAAATGTTTAATATTCGAATATTTTTAAACAAAAAGTAATCTATCAAAGGTTAGTATTTTTTTAAATATTTATTTGCATTATATATATTGTATAATCTTTAAAAAAATATGTTTTTGTTTCTAATTAGGCAAAATTTAATGTCATATTTCGGATTGCCAATGCTTATTACATTTTTATAGCAACATTTCATTAGCAAAATATTTTGAATATAAATTTGATACACACTTTTTCAAGTATAAACAGACGCTAGAAGCAATGAATTTTATAATGAAACATTTTCTAGTGTCATTCATATTAATTTTTAGTTTTCTAAACTGTACAATTGCAATTTTAAATTGCAATACATTTCTCATTTCTCATCTTTACAAATGGAGAATAAAATGGTGAATTGGAGCAGTTCCTTTGTGGTGGCCCTTAAATCACTTTTTCATTATCGGTCTGACCAAAATTCACCGAGACAATTTCAAAAAAACATAATGAAACGATTATATTTACCGAAACAAAGAAGCGTAAATCTTTAAAAACCACATTGCTGACGTACGAATGACACACATACTGCATAAAATTGCGCCTATTTACTTTTCCATTGTTAAATAAAGGATTTAGGCGAGAAACCTACAACATGGTTAGGAGTGACCAATCACGATTAAGTAAATCGGCAAAGTAAAATAGGCATTAAAAGTAAAATAATACTATTAATAATGAAAATCTCAGAAATCAAGTAATGTACTAAATGGTACTGTATCCGTACAGGGTGTAACAAACATAAAGTTAGTTTCATAAAATTTAGAATATTTTTTGATTTCATTAACAGAATTCCCCCAGAAAAAAAACGTTTTTTCAAATTTTTGAAGAAATTTCTCTAACCACTGATGCAAATAAGCACGTATAAGAATAAGCACTTATAGCATAAAATGTACATTTATATACATGTACATGTAGATAAGATTAAAAGTAAAATAGGCATTAAAAGGAAAATAATACTATTCATAATAAAAATCCATATGATGCAAAGTTACGAAATTCGCAAATCGATACATAATGCCAATATCATTGACTTTTATAAGGCTTCACTGACCTGAATTTAATTTCATGACTTTATGGCTTCTTATTCCAGTAGACACCTTTACTATGAGAACCCACATTAAGTATTGAAGATATACATGTACATGTATTTCACTGAATATTTTAAAATAAAGCACTATTGCCTGACGTTTTCCTGGCAATTCAATGTCTTTCCAATTTCCCTGATAAAACATACATGTACACACATACACGCTATATTCTTATGAAAAGTTGTAATTTATTATGATAGTTATAACTACAAAGTAGCTTGGTAAGAAATCTGTGAAATACTTCTCATGTTTTAAATATTGATATGTACATTGTACAGTATAACAACAACACTATTAACGAATCTATTCGATAGCCGCTTGAATTAAAAAGGTTTTCATTCAAATTTATTCGGCAAATTCTGCTTTTAGATGTCTTTATCTATGCAAATACAGGATGCCATTCGTCCAATTAACAATATTGCGGCCTTAATAAAGAGACGAAGGTTGTTTGGGGTGGAATTTTAATCTAAAAACACGTCATGCGAGGGCTAGAAATGCATTACAATAATTTTTAAGTTTTACTGACCCCCTAGCGCAAACATGGGTTTATTAGTACGATAAAACAATTACAGCTCCTCCGCCTCCGAGTCGGTATTATACTGTATACAATTCGGCGTGTGTATACGCTTGAAAGTATATTTATGGTAGGCGGGCATTTAATGATGATGTATAAAATTAAAAGTGGGAGTCCAAGGCAAAAAACAAGTTAAAAAAATTGGTGAGGTTTTGAAAGGTTTTTTTTCCATCACCAAAAAACTTAAATATTATACGCAGCCGTTCATGGAAGGAAAATGGAGAGTGATGTTAAGTAAGGGAAGGAGTTTGCTGTTTTGAATATACATGTATTTACACTTTCATTAACAACCGACAACATTGTCAAAATTGTTTTCCAGTCACTCCACCCTGAACAATATTAACGTACTCGTGTGACATAACCTCTCTCAGACATAATTTCGAGATCAAACAAACAGATAGTAGTTGTGACATTAAGTCATTGTTCTCATAATATCAATTTTGCAACAGGGCGCTCTTGACACTGACCGAAATACGAGGACAACGTATCCACACGTTTTCTCATCAAACCTACATGTACAACAATTCCATCAGATATTATTATCGACTTCTGGGTCCAAAACAATGAAGGTTGAAATGAAAACAATGAATGGGTCCAAAACCAATTTTTTATTTTCATTTTTGGACGTTGATGGAATGACGTCAATGGCGGAATGCAATCCAGATACGTTTTATAGTGAAACCAACGAAATTTACACCAGATATCATTCTCCAAAATTTGCCATTAAAATATGAAAATGGATGACTCATGTCCGACCCAAAAGGATGCCCCGTGCAAAAAAAAATACATTTGTGCTTCAAATACTTATTGCAATTTCTTTTCCCTTTTCAAAATTGTGCTTTTGGCCCAAAAAATATAAAAATATTACAACACAAGACATTATGGCATTTAGGGACTTTGACCCTAATCGCCTATGACCCTAAATCGTTACCGCAATGCATCATTCAAAATGCTAAATAGCATTATAAGTTCAAAAATATTACTTTTTAATGGAAGTCTTATGAGGACAACCCCTATGGTCTGTCAAAAACTAAAATGATACTGAGCCTTAACCAATGAAAGCTATTCAGCTAATAGATTCCGTCTTCCAGCAAAGAGAAAGCTACACATATGCCCACATCTGTTACGGGACTGGCATGATTAATCGCAAACAGGACTTTATGGTGAATTTGAATTCCCCAGTACAGTCATAGCTGTCTCGACAATGCCACCGATGTACATGTATACCAGTTCCATCTATCTTTCCCACTAATTAGCCATCTAAAATAAAGAAAACTTAAGTTTTATTTCTTTTTGCATAAAAATTATCAGAAAATATCGAGTAGCTGTAATATTTCTGAAAACATTGGGTTCCACTAGCAAATTGGCTGGCCTGCATTTAAAGAAGACGTTGAAGAGGAGGAGTGTCATTGGCGTAGCCATTTTTTTTTAAACTTTCCCTTTTGGTAACGACCTCCGGGTTTGACCCCCGGTGAACCTTCGTTGCAAAAGAGAGGAACCGGCGGTTGCGATGGCTGGAAGAGAAAGGGTTGGGTCGCTTTTTGGTCCGGGGCATTGTGCCATGGTCAGAAAATTAATGGCACTGATTAATAGACCCCTTGAATGCTGGGTGGTATTTCGTGTTTGCTTTTCAACGTCATCCCAGATCCATTTATTTCTACCGCCCTAATTTGCATTTTACAATTTAGAGCGTTTTGAGCGAAAATACGGTCAATGTTGAAACTCCATTTTGTTACTGGAAAGTTATACAGAACAGAAACGTTTTAATACAAATAAGGGTTTCATAACCACATTTGTGATACGGACACCTTTGGAAGTCCGGTGAAACCTATAGACCCCTTCTAAAATAGTTTTAAATGTATGCACCTTAACATTATGTCATTACGAAGAAAACCAATTACATTGATAAACAAATATTTGAAATATAAATTTGTCTAAATAATATCGGTATACAATTAATTGCGAGAAAAGAAACGCAAGCAGATATCCAATATCAAATCGGAATAGCTCGTTTTGTGAACAATTTAAAAGACTTTCAAATGCACATAAATTGACTGAAATTCCCTTAGAATTTCGTAGGAGAATAGCCTGAAAATGTAATGCCATAAATTCACACCAATTGTGCAGAAACGTTATCGTGTTTCAAACAAATTATGCAAAACATTATCGTGTTTCAAACAAATTATGCAAAACATTATCATTGCAATTATTCTATCTCTGAATATCGTATTCCTTGCGCACAAAAAATGTTTTTTGTTGCTTTAAGGCTTTTCGTATAAAAAAAATTATGAAGATTTTTAGTCATATTAGGCGCATTTTGAAGAACAATTAATTGTTTACAAAACGACCAATTCCGATTTATATTTGATATCTACTTGCAGTACTTTTAGGTGAGCCAGTTTCTTTGCTCGCAAGTGTATTTTTAAACACAAAAACTAAAATATGTGTGAACTAATTCATAATCACGGATTTATATCCTTGTATATTTCCCAAGATTTTGACTATATGTGATTTTAACCATTTCCCATTTATTAGCAAACAAAAGCAGGACCTGGATAGCAAGAAAACAGGATTTAGTAATGTAAATCGATGACTTTTCAAAGAATTTAAACACCTTTTTAACAATATTTCAAGGAATAAAAATATGTTTAATTAACATTTTAGATAATTCAAACCTATTTATAATGAGTTAAACATGCACGTTGTTTTAACTCGGTAAAGTAAAGTTATTCAATTTAGAATTGTTTTTAAGTAACTGTTAGCTTAATTAGGCCAACATTTTTATAAAATTTAAAGTAGACAAATGCTCAGGATGTTATAACCCCTTTGTGAAATTCTTTTTGAATTTCCATTCACCGTTCAATTATTTAATTCGTAATAAAAACTGTTACTCTGCTGCTAATTCAATGTTTTTTCAAAGACTTATAAACTCTAGATACGAAATGACCAGGAAACACATCTTTTCACATCTTTATTCTCCAGCCACATGATGGGTAAATTAAATTTTATTGAGATTCAAACTCTAGATACCGTGGCTTATCGTGGGTTTTCCCACCTATTACTAACTGAAGTTTGGCCTATCATTTTTTAAATTACTTTTTTGGGTGTAAATTCTTTATTTAATTGTTACGAACCCGTCCATTGTTAACAATCACTTTCCACAGATTCGTCATTATCACACCACTGACTGATGAAATTTACAAATCAAATTCTTCGGCAAATTCCAACGGAAGTACAACGTACATGTAGATGTTCCGTGTTTGGACACAATTGTCATTAGATAACGAAAGAATTGATTTCCTGGTTTTTGGTAATACGCTAATGATGAGTCGATAATAAATTTCAACTGAAGGTTACTTAAATAAAGGATGGTGAAGAAAACAAAAATCCAAGGACTTCACTCAATATCATGGGTTTTTCTAAGAATGTATCGCATTTTTCTCGATTATTTTTCATTCGTCAAGACGAATGAATCCTTCGTGTTATCTTGAAAGATGTACGTAATTAATTACAGGCTTTCGAACGTTTCCATTAAATTAATTATATATATACGTCCATTATTTAGGAAGTCCGTCCATAGGTGCGAGTATCTTGACCTCATGTGTGCCTACGCTGACGTTAAATCTGTCCAAATTATAGACATCCTTGCGATTATCAATTTGAACTTGATTTCGCTAATTGTTTTTGGAGGATAAATCGAGATGCGCAGAGGAAATTACAGCCAACCGACCAAAAACACGTGTCATGGTGGTTCATTATTACAGTTATTAACGTTTATTTTTTTTTATCCCTACACGAAATTAAGTTATGATGACCACAGACCGTGCGTGGAACATCCTTGTCATTTTTAATTGTTTCGTTATGGCATTTAAGTAACATTTTATTAGCATAACGGTTTAAGAATCTTGGAATTTTGATAATTTTAAAACAATTGTTAATTAAATTCATGCTTAGAAAACAACATCTGCCTTTGTGAACCGATCTCATGGCATATGCAATTCTTGGCATTGCTTACATTTAAATTGTTTTTTTTAAAAATCACTTTTTATAACTTTTGATGGCGTTGTCTTTTTTTTTTTAAATAAAATTAAACAACATTATGCATGCACATACATTTATTACATTTCAGACTTCCCAGATCTTTCACTGACTTTATCAAAAAAATCTTTTTGGAATAAAATGGAAACAATATTTTCCAAATACTGATATTTTTATTTATTCTTTCAAAAGTTTAAAGTTTCCGACATACTAAAAGAGGAAAGTAGGGGAATTCCTTATTATTGCATACATGTAAGTATGGCTAAATACGCCCTCTTTTGAGCAGTATCATAAACAATAAATCAAAAGACTGACATTTATGACATGAAAATTACCCTGACTTTTGCATACCAATTTGAAATTTCCTTAACTTTTCCTAAACTTCTCCGCGTTCCTATTTCCCTAACAATTCCAGATTTTCCAGGTAAGATTTTGTTCAATCGTACTTTTCTCTTGACAGACACTACTTCTGGCCAATTTTATGTTCAATTTTTATTTATTTACTTTTTTAAAATCAAATTTGTCTCTACCCTTGATCAGCTCAGATCTCTTATTTAGAGAAAAAAAACATTTAAAATTTTTTTTAAAACTGCGATTTTGTTTGAATAAACAGGTACTCAATAAAAAATAAAAATAAAATAATGCTGAGTGAGCACTTACTTTGAGTCGTCAATCCATCGCAGCGATCAGCATTCTGGTCACTTCCGGTGCACCGCTGTTCTCCGCTAGGTGGCAGCACGGCAGCACAGTCCACGCCGTGTGCTATTAGAGGACAGCTCTCGGGGGTGTCACGGGGCTGCAGGAGGGATTTGCGCGGAGCAGGAACCACGAGTGGCGAATTTTGGGAAATTCTGCGAAAATAAAAATTAATAGAAAGCTTAATAAAAAACTGGGCCAAATCCGCGAAATGTAAAAATTACCAGAAATTTACTTTCAATTTACTTTAATCAAAAACTTGGCCAAAAATTGCTTCGTCAGTCACGTGTTCTATTCCCACCTCAAATGCGTAGAATATTTTCTTGGTGCCAAAAACTATTTTGACCAGCTTTGGTCACCTCCCCCACACCCCACCCTTCCCAAACCAAGCACTCCAGGACCACGTGGTGTTCGTAGACCAATCAGGAGGCGAAGTCTTCTCCAAAACCCACGCGCAGTTTACAAAACCAGCCGAGAGAGGGTGTTGCTGATAGTGCAGAGATAAAGCAGGGAACATCCCCTAATTTCCACTTTTTTTACTTATATTTTCTCCAAATCTTATGACGTGTAGTTTTTTTTCCTTACAGCTATGGAGAGCATTCAAGGGACCATACAAATCTTTCAACTTTGTCCTTTGGTCAATGTATAGAACAATACTTACAAATGTTAAAAACAAATTAATTTTTGTCTGCAATTTTTTAAAAAAAACACCGAAAGTCTTTCAAATTTGACTTTGCTGTTGCCATACTAAAATTACATGTTCATAAAACTAATTTTCAGAATCAATATTCAAAAATGTGTACATGTATTGTAAACTTAATCAAGTGTCACTTACATGATGAAATTAAAAAAGCACCGGTCAATTGATGCAATATTATATTATGGCACATTTTATTTGAAATTACAGCATGGGACTTACCATGGTGAAAACATCAGAATTCTCTACTGATTTCAGTATGATTCTATACTCGTATCACTATACATATAAACTGGTTTTCGTGACTACTAATATCAGTATATTATCTGTATTTTGTATTGATATCTACTGTACTGATTATACTGATATTTCCATTAGTTTTTTTAAAAATTATTGAAACAATTCAGAGCACATATGCACTAAGGGGAATTTTCCCTCAGGAACCTGACTGTATACACATACAGTGCATGTACTTAAACTGTATTAATATGACAAATAACATTACAGTGGTCAACATACAGCGGGTTTATATAATGCGTCAAGACACCAAAATTCAAAAAGTGGTCGATGGTCAAGGTAAGTAAATACATGTATAGAAAAATATAACATTAACAGCATAGGCTTTTTCGAGGGTCATCTTGACATTGTTTGTGGAAATTTCACGTCTTCAAATTCCTTTTTCGTTCATCGCTAGTGTCCTAATATACTTCTTCAACCAGTTCATAAGCCTAGCGAATTAATGAAAATGCGCATCTCAATTTTTCAGGTTCGTTCACCCAGATTCTCGCTTAGGCCTAGTTTTGATAAGTGAATGCTTAGCAAGACGCCCCTCTGAGCGCTATAAATTTACCAACTAGATTTCGAGCATCTTCCTACCCAGTGTATCCACCCAACATGGCCATCGTCTTTTTTTTCTTCCTACTTTCGCCCATTTTAAGCGTATGCTAATGACCGTTTTTATAAGGCCTTAATGGTCATCCAGCGCGTGACCTTAACTAGTTTAAACTGGCTTTCAGTTTCAAAAAACAGCTTAACTAGACCTTTATAGCTCTTTTGGCCCAAATGCACCCAAAATGAAATGGTTTTCTCGTCGCCATCATGGGGCTAGAAAGGGGTAAGGGGGTAAGGGTCAGTAATTTAGGACATGGAAACTGTCAAATTACGTCCAACTCACCCCAGGTGGCAAACAGATCCAACCAGTATGAGAACACAACGTGTTTTTAAACCTAAATCAAAAGCATGCCCAACATGTACCAAAATTACTAGCGCATTTTTGCTATAAATACTTGTTATAACTGCTAAATTTATTTTCCCCAGTGCAGAATTGGCGGTCCCTTAGGGCTTCAGCCAGTTTGATAATTTGAAAATGTCCGGTTTATTTATTTAAAAAATAATAAGGTTAATTTCTTTTAAAAATACTAATCCAATCACCAGTTACAAGTGCTTCCCAGCAATGAAAACCTTCAAGGATGTTAAGTGAAACTGTCTAAGAAAATCCAATAGACTGATATGTAGTGGCAATGAAAGGGGAATACACTTTGCTATATACTGTAAATTCAGGGCCGAGTGTGTCATCTCTTAAATTTTGTTTAAGCTACTGTACATGTAATAATTACCATTTCTGGCATAACCCTACATGTATTACTGCTGTTGTATTTTCCTAACATTTTTAACGATTACCTTTTTTCCTGACTATTCCATGCCTTTCAAATTTCCCTAACAATTCCAATCATTTTAATGCTTTCTAACACGTGTTAAAATAATTCACTGAGGAAATACAGTAACTTCCCCAGTTATACTTGTAATAAGAAGTATTGTCATGCTATAAGATGTACATGTAAATTCAGTAACTAGAATAACCTCTACCACGAAAGAATAGACTTTGTACCGTATAATTGCCTGAAGGTGAATTAACAGTAAATAAATTAAAATTATGCTGATTTGGTTTAACGCAAAATACAGATACAGCATTAACACAAGTTGAGGACATCTAAAGGTCATTAGATTTCTTATTTCTTTCAAACATTAACCATGTGCACAAACCATTGTAATTATTGAATTGAACTTTGATATTTCGATCCCATTTCTCTAGCCAAACTGTCTTCCCCCATTCTTTCAAATATTTCAATTTGGAACTGCCAATTAAATGCCTTTTAAGTAAATTTCTTAATCTAAAAATAACTTTTGAACGGCAAGCACAGAGAATTGTTTTTCCTCATACTGGTAAGGTTAAATTCGAGGTTTTTACTACAATTAGCACTATTTAAGAGCAATATCTTTTTATTAAATGCAGTAATATGGCCGGTTTTAAGATATCCTAAACTGACTCAGATTTTCAGTAATGAATAATTTCAAGTTATATGCATTGGATATTCACATTTGGCTATAAACTGCTATTCTGTACATTGGTCGATATTATTGGGATCGTTTCAACTACCCTTTTATCAGTGCAACAACATGTACACTCTAATTGTATTAATTAACGGTTACATTTATGCTAGTTAATGTGGCAATTTGGAATGTGGTACCAATACGCCCCATTTAATGGAACCTAATGTACATGTAACACAGCTTTTACCTACAATGTTCAGTAAAAACAATTAAAAAGTTCACAATTGAATATTTAAAAGATAATTTATTTGTAACACAGCATATTGATGAAAATCCTCCTACAACATGGGCTTCCACTGACCTTGGGTATCGAGTTGAATTAACATTAAGGTTTAATTGATTACAAATTTGTAATACATGTACATTGTAAATTTTTCAAGGCAAAACTGGTACTGGCTCATTAAAGCTGATTGCACATCTAACTGACAATTGTAGCTGGTATTAAGACACATACAGTGTACAGTGTAGCTGGCATCTGTCAGCCTTACAGCACTGCATTAAACATATGGATATATAGCAAAAGTTAGCAACTGATATCTCACAACGGTCAATTAGGTGTGCAACCCGCCTAAACCATTGAAGTTTGGCAAATTGCGTACTGTTGATTTATTCATCATCGGAAATTTAATTTTCTACGCAGCTAAGATGGCGACGGCGGGGGTCGTCAAGAAGCATTCACCAAAACGTCAAAAGTGCTATCCAAAGACATCACCACGGTACATAAAGGACCTCCGGCGACGTTATAAAAAGTCAGAACTGAAATTTGATAAATTGGCCACGTTTAAAACATACTGGAAACCTGAAGCTACAACGAAACTCTTGAAGGAGCTGATTCTGACCGATCTTTCCGAACTTTACCCGCGAGAAATTGCGTATGGAAAATATGTGTACCTACGGACGATTGAGCGTGCCAAAAGTTGTGATCTTAATTGCATCGCAACGATTGTGGAAGACCATGTAGGAAATGTGGCAATATTTATCGCGAACAACTTCACGGATACCACCATTGTTAGCGATGTCTTGCCGCCTGGAACAGTGTTCTGTCTGAAAGAACCACTCGCCAATCCAACTAAAGCTCTCAAATATTATCTGCAATGCGACTGTCCATCGGATGTAATCGGTGTGCACAAGGGACACGAAATGTGGATGCAAATAAAATGGAGACAAAAAATCGATCTGGTGTATCCAGAGTCTGGCGCTCCCTTTCCGAACGATGCACTGTTGTGGGACTACAGAGGAAATGCATATTACAACTTGAAAGAATTCCAAATGGCCATTCTTTGCTACTTACGAGCTTTGGCGAGCATGGTAGAAATGCCGCCTGAAGACAGGCATACCCTTCTGAGCAGAGTGATTTGTCAAGAAGGGAGAGGAACTGTACATGTCCTTCGTTTCATGGAAACTTCACTATTTTCGTCGGAAGGAGCTGTGCAAGAGTCGCGGTTTTGAGTGCACTTGTCGATTGTGCGTACTGGACAAGGATATGTCCTCGCGCCGTCACCGTAGAAAAGCTTTAAAGTTGATAAATCACGCTGCTAAGATCGAACAAAAAGCTCTTAACGAGCACACATCTTCTCAGTCATTCTCCAATGATATTTTCAAACTATTCAACAACCTACATAAAACTTACAAATACGAACAATGTCCACTTTTTCCTGAACAAGTACTGATGTCAGTGTTTTATCGCTCGCTGTCTCGAGTAAGAATAGATTCTTGGAGACCTAATCAACACATTGAATGGCATGAAAACGTTTTGAAATATCTTGGATTCGACCCTCTAACGTTGGTGCTAACCATAGATTCTGCAGACTTTGTATTTCCTCGCAATGCACTTTTAGATCAGTCTGTGTTTGATTCCATTGTAGATTTGATTAAAATTTACGGTCATTTGGGAAACGTGGAAAAGAAAATGAAATGGTTCAAAATTCTCTGCGTTTTTGAAGCTATTTATTCTGGCGGTGATGAACGTGTGGTGCATCTCAAGTACAAGGATACTTAACACATACAAGTAGCATATACATAAATTTGATATGTCTCTAGTCTGTGCAATGTTTCCTGAAATTTCAATTGGTTCAAAATGATATTGCCAGGAATTACTTTTGAATATGACGTGTGTACTGTATAAATACAGGTCTGAGTGGGTCTTTTCTTGAATTTTGTTTTAACTACTCTGGATTATACACATTTAATTTACTTGTAACACTGATTGAATTTGTATTTCAGAATCATAATTATGAATTCTATTCACGTAAATGACGATTAGTTGCTGGCAATATTTGTCTGTCGTTTAATGTATATGGCGAACAATTACTCATTATTAAAAATAGTCAAGGTCATCCCTAATCAAATAGAAATAGTATTTGGGCTCGAAGGTCAAGCTTTGACGAATTTTAATGAAATGTTTAAGCTAATGAAATGGACTCCTACGATCATAGGCCTATGCATGTTATCAACGTGATATTTATTAAACAGCTTTGATGTAAGCAAATAAATTTACACAAATACCTACATGTATATTTTTAATCTAACTTTTCCATTGTCATCACTTTTTTCGTGTACTTGTATATGCTTCTGAAAAGAAGATTAAGAATTGAGAAAAAGTGGCATTATATACATTGTATGAAAAAAATCAAATCGGTATTATGTTATTTGGCGAATTAAATTACATGTCGCTGCTACACAATATATAATAATTTTCTAAGCAATTTTTTGTTCTAATCGATTAACCTTTGGAATCATTTTTCAGAAATTATCGGAACAAATTAAATATTAATTACGCGTGAACAAACTGTATAATACCATTGCAAAAGTAGAGATAACTCATAACAGTTTGTTAAACAGCATTTTTAAAGGGAAATATTTCAAGTACTATACCATCGCTAGCACAGACCTATCAAAAGTATCTTTAAAAAAAACTAGCGGATGATAGAGATCAAATTGCATTAAAAATGGTATCGAAACCACTTTACTAATATCACATAGAGGCCTTTGCATAATAATTTTCAAATGTTTTTGCTACCATAAAACCTACTGTTTGTACTCTTACTTAAAACTAAACCCGAAACCTATACATGTACTTTATAGAAGAAAATTTCGTAATTCCGTCAGATTGCAATCAGGATTGAATTTACTGATTGATGTTAAACACATTGAAAGCACAGTTGTTTTTTCTTCATAGCAATGCAATATTGTCGGGGACTGCATGTACTCGCAAAGTACATAAATGATGTTAATTTACTAATCAAGTGAAATTTCCTGAAAAAGAAGCGTAGAGAAAAATAAATGATATACATGTACATGTACATGTAATTGAAATAAAGAAATCGCCAAAGCTATTTAGGAAACAGTAGGTTAGCCAACTCTTATTATTCAAATCGTTAAAATAAATGTACATGTATAAATAAGTTGGTATTGGTTCAAATTGTGATCACTATACTGGAAATATCATTTAGATGTGAATATCAAACTATAGTAATGACAAGTATTTAGTTTCTCTAGTCATGGGAAAATTCAAAATTGTCATTTTTTTCATTTTTAAAATGTCGTGGGAACATTGTGATTTCATTTCTGTCATCAAATTTTTCTTTTTCCATGATTTTCTAATTTTCCTAACAATTCCTGTCATTTTAGTGCTTCCGAAAAAGCATCAGAATAATTTTGTGAGGAAATACATGACATCTGAGGACATCTAAAGGTCATAAGATTTCCGCATAAACAAACGAATGGCAATTGAATTTTTAGAGTATTTCATAAATTCCAGAATTATTGAATTGAACTTTGATATTTCGATCATCCTTCTCTAGCCGGCCGACTGTCTACCCCTATTCTTTCAAATATTTCAATTTGGAATTGCCAATTAAATGCTTTTTTATGAAAATTTCTTAATCGCAAGATAACATTTGAACGGCTGGCACAGACAATTGTTTTTCCTCATACTGGTAAGGTTAAATTCCAGGCTTACACTACACTTAACACTATTTAAGAGCAATAGATTTTACTTTGATTAATTGTAGTAATTAATAGTATACATTAATTCGTTCCTATTAAATTTTCACGATAAATTATCATATATTAAAGGAAAATAAAATGGATATGCTTCATTGAAACATTTCGATTTCGATTAGATAAACAGCCGACTTTAAAATATCCTAAACTTGACTTAGGTTTTTAGTAACTAAATCAACCTGAAAATCCGTGCTATGCAGGCCATCGGAGGACCCAGGATATTTTTGAAGGATGGGGATAGGGTGGAATCACGATCATTTTTTGTGGGTGTGGAGAACGCTGTAGGCGAAAATTTTAAAAAACTACATTGTAATTCTATAATTTTAGCGCAAAAAGTTGCTAGCAAATCCAATATTTTTAATATTTGTTTTTACCATAGGCGAACATTTTGAAAACGCTGATTACAAATGTGGGATTTTAGCGTACAATGTGTCAATGTGTGCAACATTTTCTTATAACATGCCATTAAAAATTTGGGGGAAGCAAAAGAAATCATTCTATTTACTATAAATTTGATAATTTGGAGGGAGGGGGTACATATATCAATTAATGACTCAGCTTATGCTGGCAAATGTGACGATTTGGAATGTGGTATCAGTATGCCCCATCTATTGAAGCTTAGATTTAGCACAGCTTACATCTACAATGCCCAGTTAAAACAATTAAAAAATTGAAAATAAATCCATGTACAGTGAATGACGTTTCACTGACCTACAGTAGGTTAATGAGTTAATTAACATTCAGGTTTACAGTAAGTAATTTTAAGACATACATGTACATGTGTACAAGCATATACAGGCATTTAATGACAATTGGGAGTGTATTTGTTTAATGACAATTGGAGAGTACCCTCAACCTGCCGGAAATGACCAATGCAACCAGCATTCGTTGCAGCTGTCCAACATTGTTTCAAAACGCTTCCAGACACTGATTTAGTAGCTACCGATGCAAGGTAAAACCTCGATTTTAATGTTTTGACTAGCTAGCACATTGGTCTTTTTCATAACTTGACCTTACTTATTATCCATAATTACCAAAATTGTAAGTGGCGATACATTAACAAGTTGTTCAATCTCCATGGCTTTCATGAGTACTTACATAGGCAGTACATATACTAAAATTGGAACGATACAGAGAAGATTAGCATTGCCCTGCGCAAGTATGACACGCAAAATCGTGAAGCATTCCACATTTCCACAGCTTTAATGCTGTGCGTTATTCAGACAGTTAAACACTTCTAAAAGTTTTATTAATAAGGCATAATTCTAAGTGGCGTATCAAGGGTGATTGGTAACTAGGGTGGGCTCAAAAATGCACCAGTTCCCTCACCATGTGTGGTTAGCTACTTCAGGGAGCCACTGAAATTAAGGTAGCAGGCTTGCATATTTCGTGCATGTGCAGAAATTTGATACTGTGTCGCCAAAGCATTTACTCAAGGAACTTTTTAAAAAATTGCACTTTTTTCAAGGCAAAACTCGGACTGGTTAATTAGTACCTGGTTGATCCTACCAGTAGTCATTTGCTTGTCTCGAAAATTAAAGCGGATTACACACCTTTCTGACAACTGTAACTGGTATTAATACACATAGCTGGCATCTGTCAGCTTGGTTGCAGTGCATTACAAATATGGATATAGCAAACGTTAGCTACTGATACAGTATCTCACAATGGTCAGTTGCATGTACTGTAGGTGTGTAGTCCGCTTAAGCCATTCATGTTTGACAAATTGCGTACTGTTAATTTATTCGTTAACGGAAATTTAATTTTCTATGCAGCTAAGATGGCGACGGCGGGGGTCGATAAGAAGCATTCACCGCTAAGTCAAAAGTGGTATCCAACGACGAATCCACAGGATATACAGGAACTGCGCCGACGTTACAATAACTCAGAAATGGCATTTGATAAATTGGCTAGTTATAAAACATATTCGAAACTTAAGGCTACAACAAAACCCTTGAAGGTGCTGATTCTGACCGATCTTTTCAAACTTTACTCTCAAAAAATTGCGTATGGAAGATATGTGTACCTACGCACAATTGAGCGTGCCAAGAGTTATGATCGTAATGGCATCGCGACGATTGTGGAAGATAATGTAGGAAATGTGGCAATATTTATCGCGAACAATTTCACGGATACCACCAATGTTAGCGATGTCTTGCCGCCTGGAACGGTGTTCTGTCTGAAAGAACCATGTGCCGACAGAATGTGTCAATTGGGCTACTATCTGCTTTGCGACTGTCCATCGGATGTGATCGGTGTGCAAAAGGGACACGAAATGTGCATGCAAATGGAATGGAGGCAAAGAATCAATCTGGTGTATCCAGAGTCTGACGCTCCCTTTCCGAACGATGCACTGTTGTGGGACTACAGAGGAAATGCATATTACAACTTGAAAGAATTCCAAATGG
>JAQIXS010000104.1:0-67879 GCA_034700785.1 Rossiulus vilnensis
AGTGAGGAGTTCCCCCCACCCCTGCTCAAGAGGCCAACTGACAAGGTTACATGACCACTTTGCTACAACGTATATGGGGTTGGTTATCTGCTAGGGTTTATGGCATTTTATAAATTTTGGAAATGTACGGTTTATTTCTAGTAATAACGTCAATATGCTTAACATGGTTCATAAACATGGGATAAAGCTGTTAGACGACCTTCGAAAATGGGTTTCCTCCCCGTAATGAAACCTTCGAAGATGGGCATCTGAAGTTTTTTCCATGTTTATTCAAGTTTCTTTTTTAATAAATAAACGGCCCATTTTCAAAACTTATAAAATGTTTCACAAACTAGTAAAAATAAATACAGTCTTGAAATTCAAAATTTGAAGCACTTATGTGTTAGTAATTTTTAACGTGATGAGCATGTGGCTGGACGTAGCCCTGGAAATCATTATGCAAATCAATAAGCCTTGCTTAATTTACCGAAATTCTTATTTCAGGCAATCCCTAGAAATACAATTTTAAACGTTGCTAACATTTCCAGTTTTATGATCTAATATCCCTGACCGCTGGCCTTTGATGCAAAATCATGACATATGCAAATCGGTACATACATGTAATGTCAATATCGTGGCTATTCCACCAGCTTTTTAAGCTTGTTAAGACTTCATACTGTAGTAGACACTTTAACTATGTGAACGCAAATGAAATAATGATGACTTTAAAAAAAATCACTACTCCCTAATACTTCGCTGACAATTCCAGGTTTCCCAGGTCTGACGGTAGCCTGCGTTAAGAATTCCACTTTAAGGTGATCTACGGTTTGTGGCAGCACAGAAGCTTGCACTTCCGCATTATACTAAAAAAGCATTCGATTTTGTACCTCACATCGGGAACCTGCAACAGTCGCCCTTATGAGGTAAAGCTAGCGACTTTGTTGGAAACATTTCCTGCCAAACTCTTAATTTCTCATGACTCTCGCTCTTCAACTGAAGGCCTTGCCATCGACTTTATTTCTGCCGCCATTGCAATTATCGATTGCAGGTATGGTGCAACCGGTTCATTCAAAGTCAACTTTTAAAAACGCCTAGGATTCTCGGTTGTCACGAGATGTTTTACAAAGAAGAACAGGATGATGCAGGAAAATGGCACTTACTGCTTTGCCGCTTTAAGGCCACCGAGTTCAGAATATAATTTCGCTTCTGGCGACATTTCATATCTGTCTGAATCGTCGTCCTCCTCCCAATCATGAATGTCTCCTTGTTCCGTTTCGTGGTACAAAAGATCCGGAACTGCAACAGTGAAATTCCCAACATGTGCATTAGAGAAAACATGGAATATCGTTTAAAAGATCAATTACAAACGAAATTCCAGATTCGAGAACAAGGCAAACAATCGTGGCCATTTTCATAAAAGCCTTCTGAAGCTGAATGATCCGTCTGCGAGTTTGACAAACGCTCTTTCGCGAATTTAACAATGAAATTAATGCAATACGGTCTCAAGATTTGAGGATAAACAAGCATACCTCTTTAGGCGAACGTCGATGCCATGCAGTTTAAATATTTGCTTCGTGAACAATTAATGCTACATGCAATAAATTCACATTGAAGTTTCGGGGAAAAAAACCATGCCAATTTGCCTTGCAGCTCAAACGGAAGTTGGAGTAAAATTCATTTTACCTTTCGTCTGCTCAAACAGTTGGGCAGCAGATTCCGTGAGGTACGTAAGTTTAGGATATCGCGCTATGGAGTGATCACCAAGAAGGCCAACATAAAGGACGGATGAGAAGCGCTCAGGCTCTGGGCACTGGTGGGCGGCTTCAAGATATGTGAGCTTGTGGATTTCGTCAATGCTGGCGAAACGCTGGGGGTATCGCAGCGAACCTAGGCAACGATACGAACCAGGGCTACTTCAGATTGCAGATCATAAAAACTGCATATTAATCATGGCCATGCACATTTATGTGTATACATGAGGTAGTAAAAGGCCCCAAAAGGATGTCCTACATGCAAAATAAATGTTTTTTGCCTCAAATACTTATAACAATTGCTTGGTTGCCCATCACGGTCTGAGTTCGAAAATGCCATATCCCGATTACTTTAAAAAATGCATATATACTGGAAAAAAATATATTCTGAAATCTCCGATGCCCATTTTCAAGGTTTCTATTGAAAGGGGAAAACTCTTTTAGGAGGTCACGTTACCTTTTTTATGTTTACTAATTGTTTTATAAATAAACGATACATCTCATTAAAAAAAAATACTCAGATATTGTAATGGCCGATAAATTGTAAACAGGGAAAAATAAAGCGAGAGGTACTATCAGTATTTTTTGCATGGTGGGCATCCTTTTTGCTCAGCTTTTAGTGTTCTTCTGCTGAGATGATAACCCCCAAGACATAGATACTGTCAGTACAGTAACTGCCGTGATAAAACATTATAATGCCCGCCAATTACTCCTCAGACTATTGTTGAAAAACTATTCTAGCAAATCAACCACCTCGCAAACCCATCGCGTCAGCTTTTGTCCCAACTGATTTCAGTGCCAGTTTATGAAACAAATAAAACGCGATTAGTGATCTCAGCCGTCGTGGTTACCTGGCCTTAAATCCAACGTGGCACTAATTAACATTTATCACCAAATTCAGAAACCATCCCCAAAAGGCATCAAGCACAACGACCCCAGTTCACTTGCAATTACCTTTGAGTTTGGTGGTTGGACTGGGGGAAGCCATTAAGGAGGAATACTGATCTTTTGGTAGATGCTGGCTTTTCCTGTTCTGGGAAAAACAAGGGCATCACTAGAATTACACGAAAAAGCGCCTCCTAGCTGCCATCTTTGCCGCACTTACGTTATCGTGAACGTAACGAACCGGCTGCTGGTTTAAGGATGCCTCGTTTTCTGCAAATGTGCGCAGATGAAGATGCTGATTGGAATCATCCCCCAAACGACCACGATTCAGATTAAACGTCGCGTACGGGCACACGTCATCGTGGATGACTGAAAATATGCAAATGTTCGTACATCTGATAGCCGTCTTTGGCGACAATCTACATGCTGCATTTCCCCTGACGAGGCCACCAGCCGATTAATGTCCAACTTGCGCCCACCCTGGTGCTTTTAATCCGCGCATTAAGACTTTCCATCTCTTATTCATCGCTGCTCAGTCTGCTCTGACTTCTTTTGAGAAGTTGAAAAACCAAGCGTGACGTCTCTCATTCCCCACAAAGATGAATTAAAAGATTTGCGGAGCGCAAAGCCCCCAAGACATCATAATAATAATTTCGCCGTCTGCGAAGTGGCGGCCATGTTGCCTAACTTCATATCTAATTTTTAACTCATTTTGATAAGTTTTGCTTCCTGGCAAAATTAATCTACGTCTATCATTGGTGAAAACAATGTTAACGTCGCCAATTGGTTTTTTCACCAATGATGCATCAAGGTTCCCACCGAAATTAACGTATCAACTTCGTATCAGACGTAACGTATCAGAGAGTAACATGGAAGCAAACTTTACCAATTATTTTATATTTTATATATTATTTCAAAAGTTGAAAGTGTGCTATGGATAGTAGAAAAAATTCCCATTATTGGATATGTGTGACTATATACGACCTCTTTTGAGCTTGATCATATACAATTCATCATTTGAGATTATGGCATTATTAAGGCTGGCGTCTTATTTGATGGAAATCTACCTGAATTTTGCATTAAAATTTGTCATTCCCTTGGCTTTTTCAGGCTGTACCTACTTCCCTGATAATTCCAGGTTTTCCAGGTCAGTGTTCCTGACCTATAGGTCATTAAACAGAAAACACTGTCATCTTTGCCAAAAAGATGCCCATTTGCAAACAAATACACATTTTTGCTTCGAAACCGCATTATAATTACTAAATTTATATTTCCCAGTGTAGAACTGATTGTCTCCTAGGGTCTCGGCTATGTTTTATAACTTTAAAATTCCCAGATTATTTATAAAAAGTAAATAAATTTAACAAAACCCATTACGCGACCCCAGAAAAAGGGTTTTCCCCTTTTTTGCATAACGGTTTTTTCTAATTCATTATATTTCTTTCAATTCAAATTCTAAAACATAACTCAAGACTTTTGTAGACGGCCAATTCTACAATGGTGCACATACATTTAGTTCTTATAGTAAATATTTAAAGCAAAAATGTGGAATTAATTTAATTGCATGGTAGTCGTCCTTTTGGCTCAGTTGTTATGCTCCTCAATGCTCAGCATTTGCAATAATTTGGTAAACAGCATAATGAAAATATAGCCGACGCTTTCACTAAATGATTTCTCACAGAGCACGTCCTTTTACTTACTTTAACGCTTTAAAGAAGTGGTTTCTACTTAAATTCGCCAGCAAAAGTAACACTTTAAACAGCTTTCAGTATTCATGATTTTCATTTCAACCGACCTTCTCTTAAATGTAGAGTAAACACTTTACATGTATTCACAGCAGGTACTTACTTGAAGAATGATTACTTCTTCTCGAAGGTGAGCACACTTCTGATTCCAATGAATTATTGATGGACACTCTTTGCAACTGCCTTTTCTCCGGGGAATCCGAGTCGTGAGTTGTTTGAAATTCGTGTCTGGTGGTGTTAACTAACAAATGAGAAGATTAAATGAATTTCCAAGAACTTAAAACCTTCTTCAAAAAGTGCATACATGCGCACACAAATTATTGATTGGTTAGTGTCACACTCACCGACAGATTGTTGATATCGATGGTACTTCTTCCTTCTTATTAGGAGACACACAACAATCAGCACTAAGACAATGAGGAACGCAGGCACGGCCACAGCAACTATTACACTCGCTTCAAATCCCAAGGATGTTCCAGTTAGTTTAGCATCATCAGCTACGAAATTATCTACAAAAACAATATGAAAATTCAGATTGTTACTGTTTTCAATTACTAATCTCACCTTTGGCTCCAAATATTCAACGCTTTACTTAAAAGGCATTTCTATTTCCCGAAAATGCTTTTACAGGTTTCCCCATAAATAGCGTTTTCAACTTCCCCGACTCTTCCAGTTTTTTTAACAAATTTCGCTGACCAGTGATGCAAAATTATGACATGTATTAAATGTTTTCAAAGCCAATACATGGATTTTCAACACATTTAAAAAAATATAATTGCCCTTTGATTCCTAGACGGCATCAAAGGGCAGATAACTGGTAATTATCAAAATGCTTAAAATCGGTAAATCATACCAACACCATTACTTTTTCATGTTTTACATGAGCTAAATTCAATTTCATGACTTTTTTTTTATAACTTCCTGACTATACCATGTCTTTCTAATATTTCTGAAAATGTTAGGTTTTCCATGTTTTCCAGGTGTAGAGGATTCTTGCTTTAAAATGCACTGTACACGCTGAGATTTAACAAAATGTGAATCGCTTTCGATACTGTAATATTTTTTGTATACATGCATTTGCAAATAATGCCGCCTTATTTTAATGACTAAATATACATGTTCGCAGCACTGACACAATACTTTGCACAAAATATCTTTTGAATACATAAGCAAGATTTTCTGCACATTTTGCCCTAACTGTCACTACTCTGATACTGCAGATTTATTCAATACCGGGAATAAAATACAATTTAAAATATACATTTATGCTTATCAATACCAAAAAAATTTTCATTCCATTTTTTCGATATGGTTATGCAAATGCACTTATCAAAAACTGACATTCCCAATACTATCACAATGCACACGTCAGATTGGAGATTTTAAGCTTATTGCACTTTCCAACTGCAGTAGGAATAAAAAAAGATACTGGAACGTGAATGAAAGCCAGGAGCCAAAATTAAGGGCTTAGTTAGCATTATGGTAATATTTGCGACATAAATCACTGGTAAACGAGAGTTGGAGGCAGTTCGAGGCGCAACTTTCGACCTCATTTTCTGAGGATCGAGCATTATAGAACTACATTCACCCCATTGGAAATCAATAGGTTGTCATAGTTTTTGAGTAGAGAGATCGAGGGATGTGGCATCCATTCGAAAGCTGAAAACCACAGGAACAATGAATAAAATAAAAGTATTTTGGTTATTTGCTATGCCTAGCCATATTCCATTAGGACAAGATGGAAAATCAATGGGAAAAACGCTATCCCATTGTGCTGGAAAAAAATCGCATCCAGTTTCCAAGGGACCGTCTATAATGTCAACTCCTTGACCCCCCCCTATGTTCCTTCGCGACCAGAAGGTAATGCATGTAGTTCAATTATTTGGGCAAAAAGGACGTCAGGGAAAAAGGGAATAAGATCAAGAATGACGTCGCAGGGTTACCAGCATGTTCCATCATAGTTTCGTTATATAAGACGTTATGCTTTAGATGTAATCGAATGTAATTAAAAAATCATTAACTCAGGATTAGAAAATGTTGAAATGACGTTATTTAGAAATCAAATAAGCAGAAAATGACCTCAAATGGATGAAGTTCATTCAAAAATAAAAAATAGCCGAAAAATTGTTATAATATTCACTGTTTCTTAAGCCTTCTTAAGCCCGATACAAATGAATGCCTTCCCTGCAAAACAATTACACATTTTTTATTCAAATAAGCATTATAATTGCTAATTTTTTTCCCCTAGTATAGAATTGGTCGTCCACTAGGGTCCGAGTACTTTTTTTAAATTTAAAAATGGTCCGTTTATTTATATAGAAACATATATAGACTTTATATAAAAAACGTTAGCGACTTAAAGATTTTCCCTCCCCCTTTATGAAATCTCAGAAGATGGGCATCGGAGGTCTCGTAACTTTTAACTTTTCATTTTTTATAAATAAAAAAGACGTTTCAAATTAAAAAGCAATAACTTAGACTCTACTAGCCAACAAATTCCACACGGGAAAAATTGAATTTAGCAAGTATAACAAGTATTTGAAGTCAAAATGAGTAATTTTTCTGCATGGTGCGCGCCTTAAACAAGACACTTGGTTAAACTTTACTTTAGCACGTAAGAAAAACACGATCAAAAATCAAGGCAATTTCACTGACCTCCATTATGCATCGAAGTGATAAATTCGTATTCGCCCACCACGGAGCCAGCGTCGTTGTGAGCCGTGACATGGATGACGTACGCCTGGCCAGGGTGCAGATCGCTGATGGGGATGAACTCATCGTCTGGGATGACGTTGTTGGACACCAGAATGAAGTCCTTTTCGCTCTTCAGGCGATACTGCACGACAAAGTGCCGAACTGGACAGCCACCGTCCGGCCATCCGACCAGGCGCAGAATCACTGATGTTGTGTTCACTCTCAGCACACTTGCCTGGCTAGGAATTCGTGGCACTGCAACGAAGGAAGCAGTTTATTAAAAAGTGACCACTGCAATAATTTTAAAGTGGAACTAAGTTTCTAAAACGTTACAGACATTAAAGACCGAGCAAATAATTCGCTTTAGGAGTAAATTTATATACATTAATCCTATCGAAAACACCACAGACCGAACTGGTCAATAATCTAATACTAATAATCAATAAAAATGGAATAAAGGGTGGATCCAGAGAGTGGTTTCGAGAATCCTTTACTTTACAAAATACGTAAAATCAAAGTTGAATTATTTATTGCATTTTTTAACTGAAGGGGCATTGCTGTATAATTCTGTATACCGATACTTATATTACATTAATGTTTGTAAGGTGTTGACATAGCTAATAATGCACTTATTATAATTACTAAATTTATGAGTCCCAGTGTCGTGTATTATGGTTTGCGCTATCTTTTTATAATTTGTAAATGATCCGTTTATTTATAAAAAAATTAAACACATTTGTTTTAAAACCCGTTATGCGACGTCCTAAATTCAACTTTGCAGTGCGGGATGAATTTTTTCAAATTTATTCAATATAAATACATAACGCAAACTCTACTAGACGACCATTTCTACACAGGAGAAAATAAATTTGTAATTATAATTAGTATTTAAAGTAAAAATGTGTGAGCAATGTTTTGCATCACAGGCATCATTTTGGTTCACCCGTAAAATAAATGAAGCTTAACTACCAACAATCGTTTAATACTAAAACCAGCAAAGATCTCACTGAAGTATCTAACATATAATATAAGACAATATAACTGCATCAAAAGGCTCTTTTTAGAACTCTCTTCAGAAAATATAAAGATCCCGATGTAAATTTAAATAAACCAACGCCAGTATATGTACTGTTTGGTGATAAAGGTCTGCTGCTTCTTCACTTAATTGCAATTGGAACAATACGACTAGCTTTTGAAATTCATCAAGAACAGCTGTTACTTCCATTATCCAGAGTACATGATATACATTCGCCATCTACTGCACGACCTTCTTAGTGTCATGCTTTAATACATTAACTCTTAATTAAGTATGCTTTCGAATGGCATTAAGAAATCGCTGCTGGAAGGAATTAAATGCTGCGCAGACTTGCAATAAATAAAAAACAGCTTTCTCGACATTTTGGAATCAGTTTTTGATTAGAATATAAATGGCATCCCAAACTAATCTAGGCTCGTTAACATGTTTTTCTTGCTACTAATTTTATCTATCAGCTTTGAATATAATCGCCCACATGTATAAATTAAAATTATTTAAGTTATTCTGGCATAAGATATTCATGCCTCACATAATAATTGAGATAATTTGAAATGCAAACGTCATTTAAAATATTTCAACTAATTATATAAGCTGACTAATTACATGCTGTTACGTCAAAGTAATGCGCACAAAATATATTAGACATATAGTACACCCAGTATTCCTTCATAAACGTTTTCGCAAAGTATTGTGCGTGCAATGTAAAAAACGAAACATATTTCAACTCGTAATATCCAGTATGTGAATTGTTGGTAATGAAATTCGAAAATTTAATGTACAATTGTGGAACTTCTAAACGTGAAAACATTTCGGAAACACACATAAACATCAGGCAAAAGAAAAGAACGCCTAGCAGTGTTTCTCAACTACAAACGTCACAATATAGGCGTCGAATTAGCACAACAAATATGCTAAAAACTAGTGTGAAATTGGCATCATTCTAACATGTCTAATGCAATTATCGTAACAATTTTTAAACGTGATGGTCAAACACAGATGCTTTACGAGCAGGTGAAAGAATTTTGGAATTTTTTTTTAGATAGCATCAAAGTACAAAGTTCAAACGTACTTAATATAATTAATCTAACGCCAGTGTGCTTCACCGTTTTTAGTTTTTGCATTAATAAAAAATAAACTCAATGTTAAGTGAATAATCCTACCTGATCCTTTGGTGGCTACTGTGATCATTTTACTGGGTTCTCCTTGGCCAATATTGTTCTCAGCCTGCAGAGACACCTGATATCTCGTCCCACAATGCAAATTTTTCAACACGACATGGTCTTGGCTGGCATCGACACCGACTTCTTCCCAGCCCCCAAAATCTCTCTTGTACTTTAATTTGTAACCTGCGAGATAAAAATAGTATTTTATATCGTAGGGAGGATGGGGCTATCACAAGGTAGATTTGGGCTCCTGAATTCAAGAATTCCATACAACGGCTGCCCCACTGTGACAAAAAAGATGTGTAGCATATCTTACCAGAAACAGGATTGCTGTTTTCTTCTCTTGATTTCCAAGTCAAAACAATTGACGTAGAGGTAGTTTTGTGTAAAAGCAGCTGAGGCGGAAGTGGCGGCGCTGTGAAAGTGTAGTAATTTATTTCAATGCATCCATTCAAATTTGCGAGTGGTAACGTTCAAAAGGATAAATGAAAAATTGATCAAAGTGAAAATGCATGATGAAATCCAGGTGCAAAAATGACAACAAATAGGCTTACCTGAAATAATCAATTCGTGCATTATTTGGTCTGCGCCGAAAGTGTTCTCTACTTTGCACGAATAATTGCCCCCATCCTGTCTTTGAACTTCGTGAATTATCAATGTCCCATTTTCCCTGATGCTGTAATGGCTATCGCTGTTGATTTCCTTATTATTCCTAAAGCACATTAAAATAGGAGTTTTATGATGTACTACGTTACTATTATTCTCAATTGAGTCATGCTGCACATTTAAATGCAAACTAATGAAGGGAAAAAACTAACCGATACACCAAAATAATTAAATGAAAACGGTTTTTTGGTAATTTGATTATAACCAACTTTATTAGTTCACTCTCAAGAACATGGCTAGTCACGCAATGTCGATCGTCGATGTGTTATCACAACTCTATATAATTTAATTAGTCGGCATATTTTAATTTTATTTTTTAACCTCAAAGGTCTGCTGATTCCGTTTTCAATACTTCAAATTGTGCGTTTGTCAAAGAGGTAATATGAGCAACGGTAGTTAACCATTATACCCGTTATTTAGTTGACACAATTATAAATTAAATTCTAAATAATCAAATCAACATGTGTGGCTATTTTGCGCAGATGTTTCCCTTCAAGACCAACATGAACAAGCAATACGATAGGGCAAAATCTTTGAACACCAACATCACACGTGGTGCCATCTATTGGCAGAGCCAAGAACTTTACAGACATTAAAAATAAAAGGTAGGGCCTATACTATTAAGAATTTTGCTCTTATATCTGCACATTTTGTCTCTGGTAAAAAGCCAACCAATAAAAGTCGAAGAAACTGTGCGTTTAATCCAAATTTAAATGCAGTCATTCAACCACATTGATGCAGATAGTACTGAATGCAGATGGCAATTAAGGCATACATGTAGCTAAAATCGATGTGTCTTAAGATGGCCATAAGGCCTTTTGTGAACAGCTGGCGCCATCTTTTGGTTGATTCACCAAACTCACGGCGCCATACAGTTTAAAAGTGACCGAAAATAATTTCGAACACTGGTTTCAAAATATAACTACAATTCAAATTGAGTGAGCGAACCTGGTTTTCCAAACTCGAGAATAACTTGGTGTTCCTACAGCCAAGCAGTGTAACACAGCGTTGCTCCTCCAGGGAGCGACTGTCACTTCCGGAAAGGATGCAATACGTGCTGGAACTGCAATTAAATGGCATAATAACCATGCAATGTTATATTAAGGGTTCGGCTTTGTAAACTTTACAGTTATACAAAAGGTTTGTTAAAATGAGCGCAAGCTCTAAGCAGTTAGTAAAATTCAGGGTAAAAACTATTTAAAAGGTCTTGAATTCCCCGAACACTTAGTTTTGCTACATTTAAAACAGATTCTACCAACTATTTTCAACACATGGAAGTCTTAAAAACTCGTTTCAAGCATCAATTTAAGCATCATCAATAAGAATTAGGAATTCAGCATAAATTGGGATATTTTTTAGAAAAAAAACAAATCATTTTAATACAGGAACATGCCATAAAATAATATTTCTCTACAAAAAATATTTCCTAGTTGTTTGTGTTTCCTAACCGTTTGTGTGCTGCCAAAGGCTGAGCTGAAAGTACACAATGAAAATCATTACTCGTACATTTTTGCTGCAAATACTTATTATAATTGCTTAAATTTATTTTCCCCAGCTTTGGTTTATAATTTTAGAATGCCGCGTTTATTTCAAACAACATTAAAAGAAATTTGAATAAAACCGAAACGCGACCGCCTGAAACGGGGCTTCCCTGCATGGCTACTTCCTTCGAATTTTTTGAACATTTTTTCTAACTTGCTAAAAAAAAATTTGATAAATAGCCGTGTACTTTAAAATTAAAAACCAAAGCTCGGACATTAATTAACGGCCAACTCTAACTGGGAGAAAATAAATTAAGCAATCAATATAGGCATTTAAAGCAAAATGTGCGAGTAATTTTTCGCACAATTTTTTTAGCATGCCTTTGGCTCAGCCTAAACAGCGTTCAAAAAGAAAGTTTGACATTTTAAAATTACTCAAAATTCAACGAGCTAGCAAAGAGAGCAGACAGAATCAGTTTTCATGTCTCCCTTCTTCCAGAACTAAGTGAACATTACATCTAAAGTAAACATCTTGGTTAAATCCAACGTTATAGGTTCATAAAACCTAAAGTTTCTTTTTAAGGAAAACAATAACACACAAACAACCAAAAAAATTACCTATTTGAACCCACAGCAAATGCACGCACACAAGCGACCCCAGCGGAAATTACAACCACTGATGCCTACCAAGAAATCGCACCTTTGTGATGCGGAGCTTGAGACGCCACCATGGTGCTTTCCCCTTCGCCCACACTGGTGGAGGCCGTCACCCAGAAATCGTACAGGTTGTTCTCGGTCAAGCCTTGGACATCGTACAGGAGATCACCGAGGGTAGGCACGCTCAACTTCACAGCTCTCTGGAACCAAAAGGAAATTATGTTTCAAAATTCCGCCAAAGTTCTAGTGCATTAACGAGTGATTAATGTTATAAAACATAGGGGAAAGCGCATTCAACAGTTAGTATTAGCAAAATAACTGTCCTAATTGTAGTTAATGAGCCAGATTAACTCAAAATTGACATTTTGATAAATCTAAATCGCAGCTACCAATGCAAAAATTTCACGTAAAATATTACAGAAAAAAAAGTTGTAAAAATTCTGCAGAAGATTATCCTTCTGGAACAAGTTTTCAGCACTAGTATTTATTCGTACAAAATTCAGCAGAAAACGTTCCTCACAAAATATCTGCTTGTCTGGTTTTTTTTATTCACTAACGCAAATAGAAATAAAAATGTATGGTTTCTGAGTGCAGTTTAAAACCACAAAAGCAGCTTTCAACAAATCTTATTAACAAATTATTCCATCAATACTTCCCATCCTTCTTTCTTTTATCTTTCCCTGAAGATGATATTGAAGTCAATACAGTAGGTCCCGATTTTTCCATTTCTGGTAGCCATTTGATCTAGTGTGCCCTTCCTAATTTCTATTCCAAACATGTTATCAGGCTTTTATTGCCTTTTCATTTAATTCTGCGACGCTTTACGGCGTATTTAGCTTTACCGCTTATCACTGACCAGTAATCTAATCGCCGTATCAGTGGGGCTATACTATGTCCAAAACTAGACTATAACTGTCAACTAAACCTTAACCAATGGCAATGATAGATATTGAGTTTCCAGTCTTCCAGAATAGAGAAAGCCAGTTATGCCCAACAGATGTCACATGGGACTGGCATGACTAATTACAAACAGGATCTGGCATTCTACTGGTCCATTGAATCTCCCAATAACATTCTAGTTTTGGACAAACTACAAACACACACAATGGACACAATTTTATTATAAAGCTGAAGAAATAAGATCAATATTAAAAAATAAGTTTTCCTTATTGGTTCAATGAGAAAATAAATGACTTGGTCAGTTTCGAGAACTGCTTTATGAACTTGCCAGATTGGGATCAAAAATATATGTACCTTGAGGACATCATGGGCACTCCAGTACACGTTGTATTTGACAATGACTCCGTTGGGTCTCTTCGGTGCCCGCCACACAATTAGAACGGATGTTGCCGATGACGTCATCGTTTTCACAGCACTCGGTGGTCCAGGAACTGCAAAATGAAATGATGAAAATTAAGTTAAATCCTTTATCCTTTCTTCGAATCCCATACTGAGATCCATTTGCGCCCAATGCCTTGCAAAAACTATTTACACTGAACAACTATGCAAACAAATTATTGAATTAATTAAAATGTTAACGAGTTATTGATGAAGGTAAAGAGGGAATAGAGGACATTTCCCCATGTCCTCTCCCCACCGCATGATGATCGTGATGTCGCTACTGTCACTCATAAATTACAAATAATAGTGCCAAAGTAGCACTATCATCGAATAGTTTCCCCTATTGAAACATAATTGAAACAAATGACCACGAAATGGGCAATTAAATGCAGAAATGTTGCGCAATCAGGAATGCAATAAATTCGTGCGAAATTCTGATAGAGGTCGTTCTGTATCGTCAGCCATGTTCACGCACCACATGGAACATTATTGCAACGACATCGCTGAACTTTTGCAATTTCGTCCAGGAAATTAAATTGTGAGATTGCAGTCGTTTCAAAATGCATGCGCGTGCCGATGCCATTAGTTTAGACCGTAAAAATTCCAGCATGAAGACCTTCCTTTAAAGGCAAATGTTTTATAGTGAAATATTCCATTAAAGTCAGATGAAATGTCTGACGGTGAAAAATATGTTTTAGCATGCTAGCTGCGTCGGATGACAGGGTTTTAAAAAAAGATACTAAACCGAACAATTTCAACTGATTTTCCAAACTCCAGGAATACCATTATGCTGATCGCACATTTGTATGTGCTTGTGAAACGCAATTTTTAATACCGACCCCAAAAATATACCCATCATGAAACGCCCTATTTATTTGTAAAATAAATAAAATAAACTTAAAAAAACATCATGTAACCTTCGGAGAAGGTTTCACCAATAATGTAACTTCTGAAATACATCAGAGGCTGCTTTACGGTTTTTTTTTAAGCTTATTTAATTCCTAACAATAATGAAAAATAAATTCAGACTCTAGTGCAGACAAACGTTTTTACTGATATTTACAAATTAACATACGAACCATCCTCGCGGGTTCGGCAGAAGCGCGCTTCGCTTCTGACCCCATCTCCAACCTGGGTCAAGGCAGCCACTTCAACGCTGTAGTTGGTATATTTCTCCAGACCAGTTAGGCTGGTGTCTTGCGATTTTGCAGAGATGATGACGTAAGTCCGCTCTTGCTTGTGTCCTGCAGGGACGAAGCGCATGCACATGTCAAGTTGGAGTTGGATGAGGGAAAATTCAATAAAACCGCGATGTGCTTACTGTTATCCAGAGGGGAAACTTGAATGTAGTGGATTTTATAGCCCTTCAATATTCCGTTCTGCGAATTGGGAGGTGGCGGATCCCAGGTGACCCTTAGACTCTGGGTTCCAGAGCTTGTACACACCACGTTCTGCGGCGGCTCACTTGGTACTAGACAGGAAGTAGAAGCGCAATTCAGAAGTTGTTGCAATTCATGAGCCGATAAAAATTGAGCTTATTTGACAGGGATTTGCGAAATTGCATTCAACAAATGCCAAGCGACATTTTTAAATCCAATCATTAAGCTATCGTGGGAATTCAATTATTGCACATAGTTTAGACAAAGCTAATGATGTCGCACACTAATCATAACGATCATGCGCTTTGTCCAGCTTTTCAAATCATGTCAAAAAAATGTGTGAGGTCAGAATTAATTTCTAACGAATTCGATCCGAATATACTTAGACTATGCTTATAAACTATAACAAAACACTGTAATGGACACTAATAATGAAACACCAACATTTTTGCAACATTTTTACAAAGCAAATCACCACCATGCCGTAACTCTTTATTAATAATAAATTACTCATTATGTGTATTAGGGTATTTACGTTAATTTTAAAAAATTCTTCACTATTTCAGGAAGTCGGAGTAGATGATGTCTATTAACACTATGTCCATATTCTGGCTTGATTTAAAAGACTTTGCAAAACGTGAAAGTATTAGATAACGTATTAAAGTTATGAAAAAAAATGATGATGATAAAAACAAAAGTGCATGAATAATTTAGGGAGAATCCATCAAGATTGATATTTACATCAAAACGCTCAAAGATATTGAACAGTAATTTTTCTTAAAAAGTATTTTCAGTGGAACACTATTCCATTGTATCTACCGAAGTTAAGGAAGATATAACTTCCTGAATTATTCTAAATTATTGAACATTTCAAGTTCACGAACAACTGTTGCTCGTGAAGTAAAATTCTAAAAATTAAGTTTACTCGAGAGTCAAGTTGAATTTTAAAATTTAACAATTAAAAAGTACATGAGTAAATCTCAGCATCTCTTGAGGAAAAACGAGAACAAGCCATGGCCAAGCTGAAAAACTACTACCATCTTCCGAAGTGATGGCAATTATTTCATCAGACGTGGGTCCAGCGCCGATTCCATTGAAGGCCTTCACCATGACGCTGTATCGGGTGAATTTCTTCAAGTTTTTCAGATTGACTTCTTCGCTTTTTCCTCTGGAGGCGGAAACGGTTTCGAACAAGTACGGTTCGGAGGATTCGTACATCTTGTAGCCAACGTAATAGCCCACAACTTCGCCGTTTCTTTGGTCTCTTCTGGGTGGCTAAATATGAAACGGAATTGAAAAGAACGATGAGCGCTGGCAAGCAATAAAAATAACGGGCTGAAAATTTAGGGGAATGGCAAATGCGTAACGGGCTTCATAAATTGTTTCTTCTTGAACGTCGGGAACGATGGGAAAATTGAAAAGGGAATTCCAATTGGGGGGAAAAAATTTCGGCATGCATACTTGCTCGATGTCATTAACTCGTTCGCATAGACCTCCGTGGAAATAAGTTCCATCAGCGTGTTTGATGGAGCGCCTCAATAAACATGACCGTAAAAGTAGAAATTTCTCATGCAACATTATTACCGTGCATAAAAGGAGGGGATATCCAAAAAGTTGTTTAATACGGCCTAAGGCCTTGCGCGATTGGGGGTTGGAGACCGATTTAGAGATACTACATGTATAACGAAATTCATTTGTCTCAAAAGGCGTTCTCTTTTTTCTCTCCTAAATATGACTTTAAGGAAATAGTCAATAGTTTCTTCACACAGCAGTGTTGCAATTCAACAATATGTTTTATATTTTTTGTGTTATAAATACAATAGATAGATTCTGGTACAAATAAGTTTTTTATCAAAACAAAATATAGAGCCAATATAGAACTATTTGCAAAAAAGTTTTGGTAAAAAATATATTTGTCCCAAATTAATTTCCAAAACATATACATCTCAAAATCTGCGTCTTGAAAGTATCCTCATTATCTAATAGGAAAAATTCCGTATTATAACTTCATCTAACATACATGTGCATGTATTTCTTACGAAAATGATTTCAATTCTAATCGATTTTAACTAATCAGTCCAGTACAGGGAAATAATGATCTTGATTTGTATCTTTAGGAAGGTAACTCATTATGCCATCAACAGAGATGTGAATAAGCTGATATCTTACTTTCCAAGTAGCTTTTAAAGATTGGGGTCCGGTGGCAACAACTTGAACTGATGTAGGTGGTCCACCAGGTGCTGAGAAAAAATTGACCAAATTAATTAAATTATAAAAACAAATCAAGGATGATTCCATACGTAGAGACTGCATGAGCCCACCTTCCTCTCCAGTTGTTATCGCAACACTGCTGCTGGAAGGTCCAAATCCCACCGAATTCCGGGCCAAAACTCTGAAATTGTAGGACGTTCCTGGAATAAGTCCATGGACGACAGCCCTCGTTGTCACAGCATCTACCGTCATGTTTTCCGCCGGAATTCGCCAGTCCTCTTGAATGATCATTAAAACACAACTTAATTAAATGTGTCTAGGAAGCAGTTAGAACAGATATGCGTACTGAAATGGGTTAAAATGCTAATTTTGGTAAGGTTTCAGGGTCACAATGGGCACCAATCTCAAAATTTCAATCTTTTAAAAGCTAAACTCCTTATTTACAAGTTATGTAATTTGTACCGAGGGTTGAAAAATAAGAAAAAAACAAGTAACTTTGTGAGCTCATAACAAATAGAAGAGAACAGCATTATTTGTTTATCAGAAATGTTCCCCAGGTGGCCGTTTCTCTGCTGGTAATTTTCCTTTGATTAGTTTCTTAACTAGCACGCTAAGCCCGTTTTTTGTATTGCTACATAAGCCTTCCAAAATAAATTTGGCATTCCCACATCTATAGCTCATTTATAGGAAGAGCTTTTTTGTTATTATCCTAACAAGTCCCATCTAATTCATCGACGTTCGCAAAATTGGGCACCACTGGCGCCATGAATTTGTAATCTTGCTTATTGTGAAATTACAATCTTAGGAGGATTACTTCTAAAGAGCTTGCAGAATAGAAAAAGATGATTATGATTTAGGCAACGATTTCATCAGCAGGTGGGTTGGAAAAAATATGAATTAGTTGGAGACTAGGTGAAAGCGTTGCCAGATGTGCCATAAGCAATTACTGATTAATTAAAATGGATGACGCAAGCTTATAAATTGGGCTGGTATATTCAGCATTCTGAAATATTGATTAACTTAGTTAGCGATGTTTGGAGAAAGTTTATTTTATAACTACAATGAAATGTTTTGAATTAAAGCCATTTTAAAAAAACTGACTTGTGTAATCTAAAGGCTTAATAACAGAATGTTTACGTACACAAATTTTAAATTCGTGATCTTAAAAACAGTATTGATTTATGGGCTTAATCAGGGATTATAACATACATTATAGCATACATTTATAACACAGAATTAAAAAATGCAATGAATCAATCAAGCACTATAAAAACCCATCTTACGGTCTAAATTTACTTATGCATGTGCATATATAACATTTACTGTATAGCATATACTGGAATTATACTGTAATTCGAATATATATTTCAAATAAAACTTACCAGAAGTAGGGCTGTATTGAACTACATATCCTTGAAGAGGACTGTTTCCGTCATAAGGGGGCACCCATTCCAATTGCACCGTTCTACTGTTATGATCAAGCACTTTTAATTTAGTAGGAGCGTCTGGAGGCTCTGTTAAATAGAAATATAGCAAACGCTCATTAAAACTACGTTGTAATTGCTTACTTGTAACATAAGTATACAGTATATGTTCACATTAGTGGTGCGAAATCACCAAGCAAACAATAAGGCAACACTGTTAATTTGTACATCCAAAACGTTAATATAATTGAACTCTTAGTTTAATTTATTTATTTAGATAATTATGCACTGTCTCAGTGTTGGTAGAGATTAGGGCTAGACCATTAAACGGCAATCACTGAAAGCTTCAGTGCTATGCTAATTGCCTTATTCAGGGGTCGCTTTTTACACTAAATCGTGTATGGATTTTCAACGATCAGTAGAATTGCCTATTTAACGCTGAAATAGATCGTAATTGGCGCAATAACAATTAAAGATACCGTTTGGTAATTTAGCATGGAAGTTAAATGTAAACTGACCAAGGAAAACTCTTCATTTCATAAAACTTGTAAGTTGCCAAGTTCCTGGTGCGAGTCAGCTTTTTTATTTATAAAGATAGAATAAAACACCAACGTTTGCATAATCTTTTGCATCGTAAAGAATTTTATTTGAAATTTCCCTTTAAATCATGCAACGCTAGGGTTTCGTACTTTAAAGAGAAATCATCATGAAAATAGAAGTATGCAATAACAGAATGCGATCAAAATTTCTCGTCTTATCCATGTAGTTTACATAAAACAAGCTTCTTAAATTCGGGAACAAATGATGCCTCATTCTGAAAAGCGAAATAAAAAGCAGAAAAACACGATTGGATTTTCCTTACATCAATTTATGTTTTATAGGTTCATGGTTGAAATAGACCATTAATATATAAAAGTTTAAATAAATGAAACGGCTTGAATAAACACAAAATAAATCAAATTCAGAATAAAGCAGTTCACGTGTTTATAACTAAACTAGAATAAATATAAATTCTAATGAAACGTTTTAACGGGTTCAACAAGTACTGAGGTGTAAAACGCTTTCGAAATGCTCGTAATCTCGTGTTATATTTCAGCGTCAGAGATTCAACTTCAAGGCGTGAAATGGTTTCGAAAAGATTGGGGGCCGCTTTTTGGTTTCCTATTCAGTGATTTGTGAATGATCGATTATGGAAAATTGGAATTTCTTAGAAATGCATCCATGCGTTAAACTGATATTTGTTTTTGGTGGTGCTACTGTCTGGCACAAAATGAATCGCCTGCCAGATCCAAGAAACAGGCCATTTTTTAAAATCTGTCCAATAACACGTGCAAAGTTTAAAAACTAAATATTGGGTAGGCAGTGTCGAAAATAAATATCCCAAGGTTTTAAACTTCATGCCAAGAATGTTCTGTTTACTGCTGATAAGTTCGAATGATGAAGAAATTTCGGATGCAGTTATCCCCAATCGATATAGTCGGCTAGACAGTACATCGAATTTGGCGAAATTATTAGTATCCAGTATAACAAAACACCAGATTTATCAAATAGTTCTACAGATATGTCGAACTGGACTATAGTTGTTCTTAAGTCTTAAAATATTAATGGAGATCAAATGATAAATATGCATTCGTAACCAAAGCATAAAAGAAATTTAGCTTAAACGTTTTTTTTATCCACTAGATAAAGATTCTAATTTTTATCCAGTGACATACAGAAATCTTCAAACATGAAAACTGTATTTTTAGAAGTCCCGCTCAATTGCAAGCGTCTATTTTCAGACTGCTTATGTATAGCGCTATATCCAGTTGCCAGAGCATGGCTTCAGTTGTAATTATCGATTTATTGAACGGTCCTGTTTCATACCTTAGCCAATAAACTCGCACCGAGACGTTCCAAAAAACACTTTGCTATCAATGCGCTCTTTTCACGTTTCTAAAACTTTTATACGCTCTTAAATTTTTCTCGTATGCAATGACGCGTGACGCGCGACCCGGATGTGAAGCCTGTTTCAGAAAAGAGCGTGTAGCCCCTGTAGAGAGCCAGACGAGTTTATGAGCAAGTTTTAGCAGCAGCAATTGGAAAATATTCGCCGTGGTCACGATAGGCAGGGTGTGCAACAACATCGCGTATATCAATCTTCATTTTACTGCTAATCTGCATGCGATTGCATTTTGTTATAAAATAATCCCAACAATGTGTCACACGAGGGTTGCTACGAAACACGGTTTATATTGCTCTGTAGACACGAATTGCAATCTGAAAACATTACTTAGTGGCACGTATGGTAAAACCCTGAATGTCTTTATTGCAGAATAAAGTCGAAAACTTATTCGATGATATCGACGACTTTACATTGGAAATTGAAGTTCCCTCAGGCCTTAGTGTGTAGCATGCTCAAATATATCAAAATTATTACTGCAGTATTATTAATTTACTGCATGGCATAATTACTGCATTAAATTGACGCAAAGTGCGCACAAATTGCCATTGGTGTACAGTGTATACACGCAGCTTTTTTCACGTTATATTTTATGAAAAAATTAATCAGTCATCGTCAATTATCAAATATGCATTACTGTAGAGTAGCAAGTATTACATGGATAGTTATTTTTTAATTAAACCAAATATAGTTCTTTTGAACGTTAGGTAATATACAATATGGTATGAATTTTAGGTTAATAATAGTTACATCTAGGTAATTACGGTATAATTCTGTAATCAACTGTGTTCACATTAAAGTATTTTTTCTAAAACACGGTTTTGATAACGGAATTTAATTATTAGCATGTAATTTATGGATATAGTTGCAAAAGCACTGCCAGCATACAAGTATAACGTACGTTTTGAAAGGTAGACCCATAATGTTCTAAAATATTTTTAGTTACAAAATGGGTGCATGAAATACACTCGTGTGCGACGTTAAGTAATCTTCAGAAGTGTTTCAGCAAGATAATTTAATTTAGAAAAACCATTTCGGTGAGGATAAGAAATGCTAGTAAAACGATAAATTCAAGTGATGCTTGGACTATCTAGCAAATCATTTTTATCAAACATTGTTTCACCATACTTCAAAATAGAAATTGAAATACATGTATATATATTTTATAAAAATAAATAAAATAGAACTCCAACATGCAACCGCATGTCCACAACTTATTGATCGCATAAAGTTCATGTCGTGGCATAATTTTGGGACCAGCAATACAAATAAACTCAGAGAACCAAAATGAAGTTGAGTAAAATATTCGAAAATACCTAAACAATGCTAGCTAAACATTTTCAGACAAAAATATTAAATTATGCTTTCACAAGGAAGCCGACATTGATGCAATCTGGCTGCCGCTTAATTACTGGGGTTTCCGTGCATTGTGCGGAAATAGAAATTAATCAAACCAACAACACTGCAAACTAATCAATTTAATTTAAATTCCTAAATATTCATCGTCAGTGCAACTCCAAGTAGATGTGTATCTATTGTTCACTTTGTTTTATCTACACATATAACGTAGGCATAGTTGCCAGACTAGTGATAGTGCTGTTACTTAATATCGTCAAGAATTCATGTATTTCATGGTTAACTTGTTTGTAAACGATTAGGTAGCGTATACATGTAAACAATAAAAAGGTAAGATTTCGCCTTTCCTGCAGCGAGTTATTCCTAAACATTACAATGAATCCTTTTTCCTGATTCTGATGTCATATACACATGTTATTTTTTGAAAATCAAAACGAAAAAGAGAAAGGCAAAACAAACGAAAACTTAACAAAGATAAGAAATGTAAACTAATATTTTCTGATATTTCCAAAATATTAGTTTTCAATTATTGCAACTCATTTAAATGGACTGTATATCACAATGACTTGATTAAGTTGAAAATGTCATTTCTTTCGCCCTTTCTATCACCATTAATAAGTAGTACATGTATCTAAAATAACAAAAAAAAACATTAAAAAACGGTTCCACTCATAAAAAGTCCTATCAATTCTAGAGATCCTATAAATTTTCGAAACATTCAACAAAAAATTATGAAGATTTATTTTTGCCATCTGCTTTTTTATCTACCAACCAGAAAACAATTATCGCCCACCGAAAAGAAACTAATCGTGAAAATGGTTGAATATACATGTAGGTCTAAAACTTGATAAATTAGTAAGCACGTTTCCGAAATACCGTTTTTTGGTCCTAATCTACGCAATACTAGTTTGAATAAGTTGCAACGGACTTTACATTTGTTATTGTTGCTGACTCTTATTTTCAACGTTGGCTGGGTAAAACAGTGAAAATAACAGAGCACAAATCCCCCAAGCGGCAGCCCTTGAGGTTATTTTTGCATGGATTACGCCTTGAACAACTCGATTCCAAGAAACATTTTTCAAGTTAATTACAATAATCTCACGAAATTTTGCGACAGATGCCTATAATTTGGCATTTCCTATGAGAATTCCCTCGCTGACATGCACTTATCGAAAGTTGGTTGCCCAAAAGGCCTCCGTTGTCATGTTGCATAAAATACAGACAAGGCTAGAGTGTTAGGGCATAATCAATCACTTCACTAGATGCAAAGAGGGTGAGGTACCTTTCAGCCTCCCCTCTCTTCTGTCCCTTAACATTAGCCCAGTTACCGAGAGTGAGTTTTCAGTCAGTCGAAGACCTGGATATAAAAAACGCGAAACATCAACGAAGCCTGTCAATGCTGCATTTTGCATATGTCAAAGCTAATGGAGACAAAAATAAGAGGCGCCAGCCATAAGACCGTATGAACTTAGATTGATAGCATTTTGTCAGAACAGCAATAGGCCTTCAGCCCAAGCTGGGGAGGAAAAAAATAATGAAACTTTCGATGGAAGATTTTTTTAGCCCAATAAGTGCACTCCGAATGCATTGACAGTACAGTCAGAGATGTAGGCTGATATGGCATTGAAAAAAATACAGTACTGAGTTTTTTGCCTCAATTAGTCAAGAAGATCCCTAGATGATGAATTGATTTTTTATGATGTTCCAGCATAATTACTTACAGACCTATTTTCCTGTTTTTATTCAGACTTTTTTTTTGGTGCATTAAAAATAGCATCGTTACATTTATTGGCCGACGTATTCGTAACCGAAGTTAAAGAAAAGAATCGAGCAATAAGCAATTTAAATTTTCGTACGGGGTTGAAGCAAAAAAATTGAAATTTTGCAGAAAGACAAGAATACTGCAATGCTTGTTCTACATGCATGTAATAATACGTTATTAACTTAATGAGCACACCATTTAGTTCTTATTGCTCCGATATTTTTAAAGTGATGCTATAATATGCATACAATAAATTATTTCTAAACAGTTCGTCTAGTTAGCAACGTTAGAAACATTAAACTGAAACAGCATACGAGCGTATGTACATGTACTTACTTCTTAGAAAGATATATATGCATATGACAACATTAACTTAACAGAATTCCGCATTATTAATCGTAATACACCTGTCTCTCAAAGATGTGTTCTAATACGTTGGATGTTAGTGTGTTAGGTGGAAAAATACTGGTATGTTCTTTTATGAATATAAATTACTTTTTTTATCAATATGTCATGTTTCAAATAAATGGAATGGAATAAATTGAATTGAATGGAGTGTATGGGGAAAATTTTGAATTTATCGTTGGATTGTAATATACTTGAATTTTGTAAAGGTAATAAGAAGCTTGCATTGTATGGGTCATATTGGGAGAATGTTTGAGCCTACATGCATGTAGAAATGTGTGCGAGCCCAAATATTCCTATGTTGTGGTTTCATGTTCCAAATAACTATGTACATAATCATCAATAGATAAAACTACATTTCTACTTGATGGTGCTCAGAGAAAAAGGTAGATTCACTTGAAAATAAACTAGATAATATTGTTATTATTCGCGAGTGACTGATGCAGGGGAATTCAGACTAATCGTGTTTGATTTGCCTCTATTAATCCTACTCATAGAGTACACAGACATACGCAATGAATGCTTTCAACACTCTTCCTTGCGTCGCAGCTATGCCAAAACTACATGAAGCTAATTAATTTATAGCAAATAATTTATTATCTGGCAACACAATAATCCGGCATGCTTTGCAGACTCTCAGTCCAAGCGTTCAGCGAACGCCGAGATCGATACCCACCACATGTTGAGAAACGACATTTTGAAACTCATTATTTTGCCCAAGTTTAATTCGCCGCAGTTTTCGATAATGGTAGTTTTATAGAGGAAGCCACATGCAGGATATCCATTTTTCATTACGGGACATAAACGCAGAGCACCGCATGCGAGGCACGGATAAAGCGGGCCAGAAAATTGAAGTTATTCAGTTGGAAAAAATAAAATAATATTGACATTTGGGCGAGCCATATTTTCTCCTAGAAGTCAGCAACAATGGACATCTGCTGCAATCTCACGTGTCACCCTAAACTGTCATGTCCGAGTTGCAGTGACATGATATTCGGATTTGTGCACTTGAAGACGATGACCGATCAGGATGCATGTCAACAACTTATTTTTCGCTGAATTTAGCCGCAGGACGTTAAAGGGAAGATTAAAGCAGGAGGCTGCAATTTGAGCTTGTAATTCATGCAATACGATAATCTCAGAACGCTGACTCACTGGAGTAGCTTTTCAAATTTTCCAGGCCCATTCAAGTGCACTTAATGCTTTACTCGAGGAGATAGTCGCCATTATCAATCATTTGTGATACACGATTAATTACCGCACCCATTTTGAATGGAAACTCAGTAGCTGATCGAAATGTTGTTGAGGCTTTAGTTTTAAGCCGATGATGAACTTGCACCATTTTCAAATCGGCCTTGAAACCGATTTGGGGGTGTTGAAAAAGGCGTAAATGAGAAACCTTTTGCCAGATTATTAGCCCTTTTTTACTGTTCTAAATTTACTTTTAACTAATTTAAGCAGTAATCTGAAACAATTAGTCCATGTAACTTGAATGTCGCTCTTATTAATGTTTGCTCTTATCTTCAAAAAAAACATTTTCTCAATTGATATGTAAATATTTGTTAGAAACTGTTACGTTACCAATATTTTTAAATCGATTTTCAAATTCCAGCTTGCATTTTTCGAAACCTTGCATTAAATACCCAAAACTTCCAAGATTATTTGACGTACATTATTTTAAGCTGTAAGCTGAAGCAATAATTCTTCGCTCTGATTTCGTTGTTAACACGCAACTGACAGTTGGAATTTGTTTTAAAACGTTTTTTAAAACTCCGTTAGCAATTTTCAAACAGGCATCCATGACGACAATTAAGCTTGACAATCCCAATGTTTCAAATTGTTGTAAATTCATTTTTTGATTAGTTAAGGTGTGAGTTAAATTAGTTTCAATGCTTAAGGCCACATGCAAATGCTATGCAACTTTTGTTTTTAACATAGTTTGCGTAAGTGTTCCAAACAACCTTAACCAACATGTCTCAGACATTCATTGTTATTCAATCTATCCTATAAATTGCTAAATAAAACTCCGAATCCGTTATTCTATTAATAAATTTACCGAACTGTTTTCTTACCTTGAACTATTAGGTATATGGATGTCTCATCATGTCCATACTTGTTGCTGGCTAAACACTTGTAAGCGCAGGAATCTTCCCTTTGGATTTTATTAATCAGTAGTTCGGACTCGAAGCCATTTGGGAGTTTTCGTTCTCGTTTGATGAATCTAAGGAATTACACATCGATAATTTTTTTAAATTTTATAAACAAAAGACAAATTTAGCCCGGGGCCAAATTAGTTTACAACGTGAAGATGGATCATGGTCGTTACCTGGCATTTTCGTCGATGTTAATTGGCTTTCCGTTACTTTTCCATACTATTGTGATTGGTAAATCCCCCTTAACAGAGCACACCAATCGGGTTTGGTGTCCAAAACGAGCAGTTTGATTAATGGACTTTACATCGAAGTAAGCAGCAGCTGAAAATGCAATAAGATGCTTTAGAATTTGCATCGATGAATCAAGTGGTTTAATTAGCAGAATTATTAATTTCTTTTGATCAACTAGATGTTGTCATCAAACTGATTCAGTATTTTCCCGCTGTAGCAGTTCCGTCATTACCGGTCACTTAGTATAAATGGCAAGCCTCAAATATTAAGGGTTCTTCACTGCCTCCGAAATTCCATCCAATTGTGACAATTAAGAAAACAGCACTTAAGCCTAATTGCTCCGGAATATTCATCCGCATGCAAATTTCGAGAAAAATGACGAGTTAGCTCGATAAATAAGAAGACCAATTTGCATGCAATTTCCCAGTCTGCGGAAATGGAATGGTGAAAGATTGTTAATGCAAAATTGCTAATTAACTTACACGCAGGTCTTAATAGAAAGGCAAATAAATTTAAGCGGCTTAATGAGCTTGACGTATAATTAGCAAAGCTACAACGACACGAACTCCCCATCCTAATTAAAATCTACTCAGAGGCTGATAATCAACTTTCTATGGCGCTCCGGTAACTTAAGCAACTTATTTGCTCGTTTTTTTTACTCTCTCAACATTTTTCCAAGGATTCCACCATGAAAAGATAGCTGCTGCCGAAACATCTTCGGAACTTTAACAATAGATGCTTCTGCTTATTATATTTCTAGTCCTCGTCTAATGCTCGGTTTCATGCAATATTTCAAGGCTACTGGCTGATTACAATTTGCCGAGCACTGGTCGATTGCGGTCTGGAGCTGCACTGGTGTTCTTCCGGTTCCATGCGATGATGCTATGAAAAATCCATTATTTACGCCATAGATCTTATTACAAGGGGATTGCATGCCAAAGTCAGCAGCGCTGAAAGCGGTGTCTATTGCGCCTAATACCACTGATGAACTTGTTGGGTGTAAGCCTGCTTTGGCTCTATCTACATCAATCACTGTCCTCATTTCATTCATTGGCTTTCCATATGAGCTCTTGTTTTAAGATGAGATCCAAATGCAATGCTTGCTCAAACTGCGGTCAATCATGCGCAAAGGCTCAAGACATGTGCACTTTCTTTCTGCGAAAAACAAAGGGTAATCGCAAAATCTCGATGTGAGGCACATTATCGTTATTCGAAACGGGTGCGAGTTTCCCAATTTTTTTCCGAAGTATGAGCTATGGTGGCAAGATCTAACAAAAACTAAAACAAGCTCAAAATCCCTGAAAATATCAGAAGTAGAATTTTGAAATGTTTTCGAGATTTTAATTGGTTTACATAATTTTTTCATCGAGGGAATTATCTATTATGACTTGAGATTATTGCACACTATTTCTGTAAAGACGATTGAACTTCTTATCTAGATTTTTGAATAATTTGCATACACGTTTTTGAGATACTGGAATTTTACGGTCATATCTGCATGGAGTTGCACTGGTGTTCTTCCATGTAGGCTGCATGTACTGTGTAATGTCATAACTGACCAGGTTTGAACCATACATAACCACGTATACGTACATACAAGTATATGACCAACTACGAACACCGCGATTTATGGCAAGTTTAGATCTAAAGTCATTTGTAACTTTTAAAATAAGTGGGGGATTTTCCAGGTATGGGGTTATGTATGATCATATCTGTAAATATGCTGGCATAAATGTTCAGTAAAATGTACATATATATGGTGATTATTATGTAGGAATGTAAACATATATATGAATATAAATGTATGTATTTAGGTTCTATGGACTTTTATAAACAGTGTACAGTGTCCCCCCCCCGGACATTCTCAATCAATTCCAAAGTGAAAATAAGGAAAATGAAGTTTATTGCTAAGAAAACGACAGGCTATGATGAGTATTCTGGCAAAGGATTTAAAAGTTGATAAAATCTATATATTGTGCTCTTTAAAAATTACTAATAGAGCAGGATCTAATCATGCATTTTTAGAGATGGTTCTGTTTCCAAGCGTTTCATGGCATTAAATACATGTACATTGCTACGTTTCGCATGAAGGGTTGGTGCTGTGAGAAAATGTTTGTCAAATTGCCTAACTGATTTCGGTTCTCGTAGGCACCGAGCGGTTTTTTGTGTGGAAATTATAGCACGATGCATTAGCATCCCCTGATTATATCGATACACTAAAACCGAGTCGGGCTTTGCGCAATCAATAACAGAGTTTTAGAGCCCATTAAAAGCAGAACAAGGCTTAAACGATTGTAAAGTTAACACAGTATGAAAATTCCGTTACACTGGGTGACTGTCAGAGTCGGCAGCTCTGCTTGGTGCTCCAATCCCATTCGCCTATCGGCTTAAACTTGCTTGCTGGCTAATATTTTCAAATCTAAGAGCTTTAACGAGCGAGTTTAACTTCAATGAGGCCTCCAAAAGAAATTAGGAAAAGAAGGGCTTAACTTGCCTTTAGAAAGAGAAGAAGCAAGTGCTGTCTGATGGCATCGACTTATACGAAATTAATGGCGTCAATCATTAGGCATTTGGGGAGTAAAGATGGTTTTAAGCTATTACTGCGCAGCCTACAGCTATTTTGACCTCATCAAACGCCTAGAGGCATGTCTTCTTCGGCAAAGATCGAAAATAGACTAGCTCCTGTAGATTGTTTTCAATAATTGTCTAATATTAGCGTTCGGATAAGCTCGTGATTATATGCAGGTCTGCATTTGAGGGATTTACGAGACGTTAACAATGGCTTTCGTGAGAGCCAGATTTTAGTATAATAATAAGAAGACCATGGGCATCGAAGTCTTAGCAAGTTTTCTTTCAAGGATTGGCAGGAATAATGCTAAAGGCTACAAGAAAAGTAGCCAATTACAGCTAATAGTATGGATAGGGTTATTTTCAGTAAAAAATAATATTTTTATATTGAGCGAAATTTATACTCAAGCGGGGAGAAGTACCAATATTCCCTTTAGTTAAATGTAATGCCATTTTATGTCTTTTTGGTAATATCCACTTCTACTTATTTGAAAAAATGCATTTTTAATGTTAGGAAAATATCTGAATGTCAATGAAGCTACACGTTATGACCACGTTTTAAACTTAAAAGAGTTGGAATGCAAATGATCTGAGTGCCAAACGCATTTTTGTGAGGTAATCATCAAAATGTTCCAAACGTCCCTATATATAAACGTTTATTTAGTGTTTTGCATTGAGCAAGGAGAGTGAAAAATTATTGATCTGTTGGACTTTTACCCTGTTGAATATTGTTCGGCTTTGTGTATAGATCGTTTTGCCCGCAATGACTAATTTTGGCACTTGGATCGTTTTGTATTTCAACTCTTGAATTACAGCAATGTACATGTATCACGTCATAACAAATACCATATAGAGGTGGATTTAGATAACCATGACAGGGTAGGGGGCTGCGGCATCTGGCACCAACTATGCACTGTATATAGGAAAGGGATCCCAGATACAAATATTGATACCTTACATTCTTCTAAAAACACTAATATTTCTAAACAATCTATCGAGAATCACGACAGATATACTTCTTAATGGAAAAAGTTAATTATAACGACATGTTAAAATTATATGAAAATCGATAGGGAGAGAAAACCAAGTCCTCTTGGATCCACAACTGACCCCCTAACCGATTGCGCATTAATAGTTGTCAACCTTTGACTACAAGCTGTCAGCTTATTGCTTGACGAGCAATCACGCGACTTTGCATTCGGAATACTGTCAGCGCAAAACATCATTTCAATATTTGACTAAAAGAGGAGAGACTCGTGCATGCTCGCCGCAATTTGAAACGCTCATGGTAAACAAGGCAGCGCAAGACTTAATGCAAACACAAACTGCAAAATATGCAAAAATTGAATTGAATGAAGCTTGAGACTGCTTATAACGACTGCCAACTGGGGAAATGCAATATTAGCATAAACGGCAGAAGGGTTTTCATCAGAAAAAAAAAGAAAAACACAAGTGCGTGTAAACAAAACGAAAAGTGTGATGGACCGAATTAAGACCACACGCTTTGGAAATACCATGTTGGGAGCATAACGAGATAAAGTGCATTCACAGTGAATGAGTGAAAGCTGAAGATCAAACAGGCCAGCCTCACGTTGGCGAATTTCAAAGCTGCCTCCATGAACGGAGCCCCACGTGCAATCAAATTTGTTTACAAACGTCAACATTCAACTCGAAACTCCAGGTACGAGGAAAATCGGTTTCCATTTGGGAAACACAGCTTGTCATTGGGCGCCATTTGCCGGCGGAAACGGAAGCAAAGGAAGCATAATTGGGCTCGAGTCACTTACCGTGAACGGTGAGGTAAATGACCTTGCTGAGTCCGGTTCCGACTCCGTTGCTGGCCTCGCACAGATAGTAGCCCTCGTCCAGCTCAGTGACTCTGTCCAAAAGCAAGGAATCGTTCTGCAGGATTCTGGCATGGTTGGACAGAATGACGTCTCTGTAATCAGTGGGCCCGCGACCTGCAATCAACCATCGGCAACTAATTGGTCCAGGGCAAATTAGACACCACGCTGCTGAATGTGACGCAATCAGGAAACGCCAATTGGGGATAACGACTGCAATTGTAACCGTGCTTCGAGTGGGGGCTTAATTGTCTCTGCATGGTAATCACTAAACTCCATTGAAGCTGGCCAAGCAGAGCAATCACCATAAAGCGATAAATGGTATTTGGTCGGTCTGTTGTGGAGGACGGTTTTCGACCTCATTTAATTAAAAGTTTGTAAAACAGTTAGAAACAATCATGGCGAATGTGACTCGTGGAAGGGTGCCAAAACATGGCGCATCAAGAGCCAAAAATCAACTTTTCGTGAATAGTTTCGTGACAGGTTCAGACGTTTAATTACGAAAACATAAACGAGAACTATGTGAAGCAATCGTGTCTTTGTCGATATTTTTGCAGGACGTCGTATGTGTAAAACATATTTCACCACCAATAAACGTTCAAAACACTCTTTTGAGGCAAGGATAGGGCAGCAGCGCATCGATGGCATTCATGCCTTCATTTTGACGACTTGGTTATTGGAACATGTGTTTTCGGAACACTGACGTAGTTCCTGGGCTCAACGTTTAATAACCTATTTTCAAGTGCACCTTACCAAGGTTTGATTTCAAACCCGTGTGCAATATTTGAAAACGTAGGCAAGGAGGGTTTAATCGTATATTAGGGGTTTTCTCGAAATTCCAACAATTTTTGGCGGTTTCTGTGGTTATATTCGTATTTTTAACAGGAAGGAAATTTCGCCGAAAAAAACCTCCCTTGTGTACGGTCCTGCTTCCCTTAGTGATATTTATCCGTTTTAATGTCAACATCTTTCTTCACATATTTTTCTACACTTTCCATCAAATCAAGGAGTAAACAGATATTGACAACTGCAAAAACGGATATTTCACATTAGCATTAAGTTGATAAAACATATTTTGTAGGGTCGGGTACTTACCACGCTATGGAATCTTTGACGTAAGCAAAGAATACATGTATTAATGAGAAGCTTTCCGATTACACACATTATCGCAGTTTCATTACAATAACATACAGCAAAACTTTAGTATACGCCTGTAATTTGTAACAATAAGAAACTTCGCACTAGTGAACTAGTTCTAATGACATGCATTTCAATGACGACACAAAGTGATTTTTCAATGTCAAAAATATATGTCGTCTCAGTTCTCCCAAACATATCTTGCCAAACTCATAGCTTTCATTTGCTGGAAGATACCATTTCCCATGATAATGTAATTCTGCATTGTATCATAAATAACAAAAGGAGGTTTCCTCAATTACTAGAAAAACGCCTGGATAAATTACTAGTATTTTTGTTCATCCTGTCATTTTGACTTCGCTGCTACAAAATGGATTGCTTTGTCCAATTCCCTGGAAAAACAAATTATGTCAAATTTCCCATGGGCTCGCTAATCCTAATAATATTCCGACAATCCCATGTTACTCAGTAATATGGAAAATTACCGCAAGCAACATCCCTAGAGCAGGAACGGAAATATTTTAGGTCACCTATGCTGACAGTAATATTTCGAAAACATGATCGATTGAATTTCCACGAAAATTGAACGGCAAACATAATCAACTTGATAGAAATCCGGAGATTGTTATTGACTGCTAGCAGGCAATTAATTACTCGATATAGATAATATAATTAAATGTAAATAGAACTTCTAAAATATAAAAAAATCTATGAATGTTTAGGGTTACCTGTTACTTTAAATAATATTAGCAGAGCCAGCAATGGACATGTCAGAGACATATACCGTTACGAATTTAACATCAGAACTTTGACTGCATTTACGTCATAACTTTAGATAACACTTTACCGTACTGCTAAATTTGCTTTCAAAACTATATGTCTTTCAATTGATAAAATGTGTTCTTAAAAATAAAAATATTCAAAACCTAATTGAAAGAATGTATTATTATTTTCATTTACATGTATAACTACTAATATATAAAGATTAAAAGCATACGTCAAAGCATATGACATGAGCGTAAGTTGAACTCATCGCTCAACATTCAAACAAGCACCCATAAATTGCAATCATATTAGCAATGGTCCCTAATCTTCTAAATCCTGTTCTCATTAAGCTTAATCCCATTGGCAATACTTCAACCAGGTGAATGTCCCCGCTGTTTTCCTTCCCCGTTTTTGGGGGGCCATTTATGAGTAATAATATCCATAACATGCAATATTAACCCGTGATAAAAGCTATACATATCCGCGCCGTCTTATTAGACGTTGCATCATTAAATTTAGGCGTGGTAGACTCAGCACGCGATATAGGCCTTTATGTAGAGGTTAATCATTCGGGACAATTTAATACATTGCAACGAAAGAAAAATGACTGTGTGCAGTCTAAGCAAACACCAAAAAATAGGTTTATGCAAAAACTTCGAAAAGCGAGAAAGGAGCAGGCGACTCATTTTTTGCCAACTTAACATTATTGCTAAGAAATAAATTTCCTGCTAATTCCAAGGGGAACAACATTTTTCATAGAAGCAACGACAATTGATTAGTAAGAATAGAGATAACTCGCTTTTCGGGATAATTTATTATGTGTATTTGCGAAGCATACTCCGAAAAAAATGTTAACATAATTTAAAGCAAGCAATGAAATCAAACAAGCGAAGCAAATGCATGCTCGAAGGCTCTAGGCAATTCTGGAAATTAGAGATGCCAAAATCATGCACGTACATGAGCAAATTCTTACTAAGTTAATTATAAATCACTGGTAATCTCAGCTATTTCAAGTTCATGGAAAATGATTTATCTGCATTTGAATATTATATTCGGATACCAATTGTAAAAATTTCCAGGAGCCAAATAGATTCATTTCAATATTCTAATCAATAGAACCAGCTTCCATTAATTATTGAAATGTCAAACAAATATGGTTTACTTGTTTCAATTCAGACGTAGTGTCACGGTTAATTTTCTAGAACAGATATCCTATAAAGGCATCATCATTTGTAATAAATTAATTATTGCTACATGTACTTCATGAGAATAATGCTGTAAATAAGGTAAAATCGGCACATTAATTATGAAACTTCATCAAAAGTTAATTTCAGCTTTCGGCATGCATAGCAAATGCAATTGGTAATGCACGTTAAAGGTGCTTAAGAAATGCTAGGATTCATAACTACAGTATGATTAACAATTCATCTATGATCCATCCTTCATAAGTAGCCACACAAGACGCTCAGAAAACACTGTTGGCCTCCTGACGAAGCTTAAGGGGATCAATACACGCCAGCAGAATTATTCATTTACACGTTGTGGATATCCATTGACGATGCATAAAAAGCTGCTTGGAAAATCCATATTCCAAGCCTTCACAGCCTAATCTGCATCAATGGATAGCACTGCACGGGGAGCAGAGGACGCCGTGAAGTGCATCAAATTAAAGATAACGAAATGAAAGTGAGATCTTACCATGCGCCTTTTTCCACGTGATTTTCGGTGTTGGAGTACCTCCTGCTTTGCAGTCAAAGGCAACGACGGCATGAAATGCAGCTGAAGTGTCATTGGGCTGGATAAGCCATCTTGGTGGCACTGCAAATGAAAGTTACAACTGTTATCTCCTCAAGAGTTTGGCCAGTCTTCTATCTTCTTTCATTCCCTATCAATAACTAAATTTTGAATGAGGCTCCGTAGTGCAGCAAGGACAGTTCCACGCACTCATTATCAAACGTGAGGCACATGTATACTGCTATAACGCGTTATTTCCTGTCATGCTTTTATGAAAAATTGTTACAGAGAATGAACTGAATTGTGAAGTAAATATTTAATGCACGTTTCAGCGGATTCAGAACCGCATTTTCAGGTCGATTGCGATTGTTGATACAGTTCGTTATCATCTTTTTGGTCTTATTTGCTAGCATGCCTTTTGAAGTTGGAATTCTCCTCCAAATGATATCTTTGAGCTAATAGATATTCAATTTAGCATCATGTTAGTGGCCTATAGGCCATCGTGCGTGTAATAAGCCTCTAATAACCTGGGTATAATGGTTTCACCCACTGGCATAGCGCATTTAGTTGCCAGTGGTGGGGTACTGAGCTGAATTCAATTGAAAAGTGTAATTCATGATGCATATCAAGCATAATCATGCATTAGAAGAAGACGTATGGTTCACTTAAAGCTATGAGCTCCCTAATGTACTTATTTTAGTTGGTGTTTTGTCTGGCGTTTGTTTATATAGTATTATCATTGTAGAAGTAAGCCGCATTTTGTAACATGCATCATTCCAAATGTATTCAGAAAAAAAACGCACAAAGGGTATAGGGTCTGTGTTGTTTTCTTATTATTTACAAATGTCCAGTTGATTTATCAAAAATTTAAATTGAAAAAAACAACCATCGAGCAGCCTCCGAAAACGGATTTTCCTTGAATGAAACCTTTAAGATGGGCATCGGATGTGGCAACCCCCCCAGGTTTATTTCATTATTCTTTTTATAAATAAACGGGACATTTTTTTTAAATGATAAAAATAATGCAGACCCTAGTGGACAATCAATTCTACACTGTCAAGAATAAATGTAGCAATTAAAATAAGTATTTGAAGCACAAATGTGGGAGTATGATGGGCATCCTTTTTGGTCGACCTTAACGATCAAGAAGACAAGAGCTAAGATACTTTCGCATTAGATTGCGTCGCAGCATGAAAACTAAGTAGACTAAAGCCATTGAAGAAGACCTGGCTTCGTCATCATCATTGTGAGCACGGCGAGAGTGCCTCACGGTGTAATCCCGAGACTCCAGCGGCAGTCAGAGCGTCTTAATAATCGCATTTCTTTTACGCCCTCTTTAATAATTCAATCCAGCGCCAACCGGGTCCGAAGTGTCATTCGGCGAATTCATTTAGCGTGATTTCTGACCAGCCCATTTTTCTTCTTCCTTCGCAAATGTCTGCTAACCCAGATTACACTTTCCAAGATTTTTTGTTTCCTTTCCGTCAGAAATTTCAGCGCTTTTTTCTTACTCCTGGCACAGGAGAAACTTGATTCATTCCGGGGAAAAAAGTCGAAAAAAGACGAATCTGTCGACTTACCGTTTACGACCAGGGCAGCGGTATGATTGACGGTGGAAGCAGCGTTCTTGGCAATGCAGGAGTAATTTCCAGAGTGCCTGGGAGTGATGCTGGGAAACGTGATGGTGCTGGAAAAGTGGTCGTCCTGGTGGATCAGGGTGGCGTCCAGGTCGTTCGGGATGGGGAATCCATCCTTCAGCCAACTGAAGGCAATGGGCAGGTCACCTTTAGTGACCACGCAAGAGATTCTAGCCCTCATGCCCTCGTAGAGAAGGCGAGGAAAGGTGAATGGATCAATCAGAGGAGGAACTGCAAAGGAGGAAAGAAGAGAGACACTAAAGCAGCTAACATCTGGTTGTCCCCAATCCAGCATGGGTGCTAATGGCTCGTAGTACTGAAGCTGGTCATAAACATTCCATTAAAAGTCATGAATGCGAGGGCGTAACATCTTGTGAAGTGAGGTGTACGTGTTGGCTGAAGTCTTTAGTCCCAATGATGACCACAGAGGTCATTGAAGTCTGGGGTGAAATTATTGACGTGTGAAGAAATGCTTGTGAGGTACATGTACATGTATGTTCAAGTCCAGCCATAAGTGCGGCCTACTGTTTTTTTGTATTAAATACTCTTCGGTACACAATAATTAAAAATTACAGCAGCATTTTAAGTTTTTTGACTATCCCTTAGTTCCTCCTTCAGGGATTTTTCCGGCCTTTAAGGATTTTAACCTCACTACACAGATTTCAATGATTTCAGTTTACGAGATCAGTGAGACTTGAATGACTTCTGAGATAAGACTTCAGGGACATCAATGACACTTCAAGGACATTAATGGGAATTCAATTGCCATTAAAATCTGTGAAGTCAAGCCAAAGTCCACAGTCAGTTGTACGCGATTTTTAATATATGTTAACCCTCGCATTGCTAATGTCATGTATTTGCTTCTACATTTAAATGCATCTAATAATATCCAGCTTTATGGAACCCAGAGGAATTATCGCTGCTCAAGTTGATTTATTTTTCACTCAGGACTGTCCATAAAATATTCCAAGCGGTCTGTATTTTTCCATTATTCGAGTGAATTTGAAATATTCCTGCAATTCCTCCATTGATCTGGTTCAAAGTACGGTGAATCGGAGAATACAAGATCGACCTCTGTCCCATGAGAAATTAATGCAAAAACGCCATTAAGGTTACCGTATGATCATGTTAATGGGAGGTGGCATGAACTTTCTAAAGCCTCAGTGCATAAAGGGAGTGAAAAGCAGAGGTGAATCCATGGGCCACTTGACTATTTAAGACCCGATTATTCGAATCAACCATTTCCGTTAAGTGCACCAGCATTAAACGCTTGCTGAACGACACATAAATCATTCGAAATATATGGGCGGAAATAAGGAATTCAATCCAATCACGATAAAGCGCATCATTCACATTAAGTCTATTCCATGCTAAGTTTCAAGATATGATTAAGGTGACTGCTGCATATAGACTCTTGGTTAGGAAAACGAATTTAGGAAACTAAATTTGTGAAAATTCTTTAACTCTTTCAAATATAAAATAACTATGTCTTTCAAATACATAGAATACAATAGGTGTAGAGATACTGTACGTAAACCCTTTGCACAATAAACATTTTAGGTAAAAGTCTATTTTGTCAAGAAAAGAATTGCTTAAAAACTTGTATTATTAATAACTACTAAAACTTAATACAATTTTTTTGTAATTCAGCTAAAGTTTTGTAATTCAACAACTTTTTCTTTCTCTTTATTAAAAACTGGTATTTTTTACTCACAATAACACGCGTAGTTTAATTAATAAAATAATTATTCAGCTACTTCTGAAGCTTGTGTATTGGAAAATATTGTCCCTTGATCGATCAAGTTTGAAGGTTGTTTTTATTTGGTGAAATTTTTATAGCTATTTCCAATTCTTTTTAAATAGCCTTGATAGAAATGAGAGCAGGTAAAGATTTCATAAATAATTGCTGACTTTTGAAACGGATTATTAAAACGGAGAGAAAATTCCTTGAATATACATGTACCATGAAAAAGCTTTCCCCATTCCCATAAAACAAGTTTCAGCTATTTCATGAATACTTCATATAGAGGTGACATAATAGGCCTTCGGGTTCCGTTTCATTCTGTGATTAGGATATTTATGGTTATGAATATTGTCTGCGGTCTCTGGCGCGACTGACATGCCACGCGCAGACTATTACACAGGTATTAGATAACGGAATTCTTAATTAAAAAACTTCTCACCCAAGACGCTAATTGTGCTTGTTCTGGATGCGGAATCTCCCTCTGGGTTTTTTGCAATGCACTTATAAACACCTTCATCAAGCGCCTTGCTGACATCTTGGATTATCAAAGTGCCGTTCTCGAGTATTTGTTGCCGTCGATTGGTTGGCAGAAGAACATTATCTTAATTAAAAAGAAAATGAAAACAGAATAAATAAGCTCTACCTTGCGCGTTGAAATTTAAATAGTTTAACATTAATTGCAAAGTCAAAACCGAGTGTTCTGTCGCCATTAAGAAGAAAATCAATAAAAGTTGTTAAGAGCTCGCTCTTTATCACCTCTTTTTTTAAATAAAAACTAATATAGGTTATCGAATTTCAATCGAAAAAGACTGCTTTTGTCCAACTTTTAGAATTAAACACATTATTGGAGGAGCGCTGACATGCAGACATGATCACATTAATTTCATTAGGGACATACTTGGGTTAAAGAAAAATGTTAAAGAAAACAAACATATACGCATAATGCGCCATAACAAAGGATTTCTTCCAACTTATCAAATTACACTCTTATGACAAAAAATGGTAATCAAGACCTTTGGAAGGTTCAAATTAAATTAGGAACGACGATCAAATTAAATTTTTTCTTCAACTATCTGGCATCTGTTTTCATGGTCTTCATCCTTCACAGGTTTAACATATTCAATATAATGAACATTTTCTATACACAAAGCAAAAGACTATCTTGCACCGTGCTATAGGGCAATTAATTCTAGTAACACTTGCTCCAAATCGATTTTTCTTCACTTGTCTCGCGGAACACTATACAAGATGAAGAAATGGTTTGTTCAGCGAGCCTATGAAAAATGGGAGGCTGTCTTTCAGTGCAAGCTCAGATATTTATCTTGGGCAAGATAAAGCTACACAACAGGACTGCTCAGCACATTTACACTATATAACGGCTATCTTTTTATTGTATATCTATCTTGCCCAAAACACCTTACAGAACTTTCTCGGGTGCTATTTTGAACCCATAAAAGGAAGTTTCTATAAAGCAACAACTCTTATATCAAGATACTGGGCACTAGGGATGTGCAGGTCAAAACAAAATACATGCATTAGCATTTATGATGTGCTATCGAGCAAATAACATTTTAAAATTTGCACTGCTTAATTAATCAATAAAAACCAAAGATTTAAAGGGGAGAACCAATTTTCGACAGTGACATTAGCAACAATATTCATTGAATTGAGAAATATTTTTAAGGATTCAATTTTCAACATATTTTACTAAAATTACAGTTTTAAGGCACGTTGCAATTCAAAAAGCAACGGCTTTTTTATACAAAAATGGACAAGTCTACATGAAACTATTGGGACAAATTTACGACCATGGTACATCTTCAGGGAACATTATGTCCTTTGCCAGTTATTATTTAAAAAAGTAGGTAATTATTGCATAATCAACAATTATGTCATCTACGGAATTTTTCATCAACGACTGCACTGCTAATTTTTATCCATTCGATTTTTTTTAAATTGATTGAATCGTTTTGGAAATCTTGAATGTTTCAATGTTAAATAGGCATATGGTCGTCTTATTTCACGAAACATATTAGATACATTTTCATTTACAATGCAATAATAAATTAGAAGTACAGGCACATACATGTACACGTATAAATAGGAATTAACAAGAACGCTCTAGCGTTTGCCTGCATTAATCTTTGAACAAATTTAAAGAAGCAATGTATAATCTAATATGTAATTAGTTTCCAATTCGCCATAGATTCATATTAAAAAGAACTGTCTGATTCCGTTTTGGATGCAACATTCACACACATATGAAATGCTTTTGTGAGAGATTAATTGCATCACTGCACTGACATTATTACTCATAAATCCTCTTCAATATCTTCGGTTGAATACATGATAAAACAACATATAAACCATTTCTGGTGGACAGTGGCAGTACCGAAATTAATAGCTCGAATCTCCGCAATTCATCAACGATAAACAATTAGGCCTAAGGGATGCACTGCGAATTTTTATCCATTCGAATGGCATCATTAATCAAGACAGGATAAAGAAGAAAAGAGACATTTATTGCAGCTTTTCTTGCAAACAAAAATGCTTAGACAATCTTATTCTTCGAAATGTGTCCGCAAAACTTATGGCTTATGAAATGCTTGCGAGCATTCATAAATCCGAATTTCGGGTGTCATTTCATACCTGTTATGCGCATAAATGAGGGTGTATAAAATAGCAAATATAAGCATTCCTAACAATAAAATGAGGAGGGGCGAAAAGTAACATCTTTTTACCAGCCTCATGGACATGAAGCCTTGGGCTAATTTTGCACAAGTACCGTATTTTTAGTTAACGTCTTACAAGTAATCATGAAAACACCTTACACTTATGGTATTTTAAATTTGTTTCAAATTACTTCACTAACTTACGTTTTCAAGAAGAGAACATGCAGCTTTAACTACTGTCAATTGTTTTTATAAAAGATTTCAGGTGGTGCTCACAGCAAACACCTATTGACCATGGAGCTATTTGCCCAATATGCAAACCTTATTTCACCACCTAGAATTGGTTGTCCGTTGTGCTCTTCTACATTTCATGTCATTTTAAAATGTCCTGTTAATTAACACACAAAAATTAACGTATAAATATCCCAACTTCCGGACTCAGAGATTCGCAGTTTTTTGCGGTTACATTTAGGGCCAGAGCCAGTTTTCGTTGGCTCCATTTGGAATGTTTAAAATTTTTTTTTTAATTAATGGGGCATTTTAAAATTATATGAAATATTGAAGGCAACAGCGGCTTGTGAAAACTTGTGAGAAATAAATTTAATATGAAGTAATTGGAGAAAAACTGCTACAAAAAAACTTTTGGAAATTGGGCATATAACTTCAAAGGTCAATAAGTGCATGCTGGAAGCCCTACAGCCTTCATTTCCTTGCTCAAAACGACGTAGTGAACACTCGTTCGCTTTTCATCAACTAGAGCTAGAGTTAACTAGAGCGACTCACCCATTTCCCAATAAATGGACTTTATCGGATATCCCAACACCCTGCAAACGATGTGGGCAGTCGTGCCCGCCACGATGGACATGTTGGGCATGGGCCGGATCATCGGACGACCTGCAAGTGCATAATTCGAATTATTGGGATCAAACGAGCACATTGAACACCAAATAGCGCAAAAAACAGGGCAAAAGTAGAGCATGAAAGAATCCCAAACACATAACACATGATTCGATTTTTTCAAAGACTTAATTGACTCGGATCCAACCCGCGAGTGATGGATATGGATCCGCTGAAAAAACGCGGTAAGCTCATAATGCAGATCAATAGTATTTAATAATTAATTCAATGAAATTAGGCGAACACATATTTGGCTGACAGCTGGCGCGGATGAAGGGGTGGGGGGGGAGAGAAGTTGTAATTTTTCACAGCAGCCTCGCAATCGTTGCATATTAATACGATGCCTCGAAATTGATACCGAATTTCTCTTTCCAGTGCGAAGTGTGAAACAGGCCTCCACGCAAAAAGACGAGGATCATTTTCGCCTGACTACTAATTTTCTTTGATTAATGAGGTTAAGCTTTTCAGCCATCAACTTCGTTGAGTTGCGCGACTGACGCTTACGTAATTAGAGAATCTTAATTTGCATTAGCCCGCTTCAAAATGCTTCTGTAGGAGGCACCTTAGCTGATGCATGCAACAGCAATCAATTAATATTTCATAATTAAAGCAGCCACCGTGCTTTAAACTGGATCGGTGGACAGTAGTCGTGATTGCAATAACAACTAAGCTCAACTTGTTGTTAGGATTGCGAGAAACTTAAAACTCCATGCTTACTTGGGTGCCGTCCATTGAAGACGTCCGGATTGGACGGGGTGATGGAGAGGGGTTCATATTAATAAAACAATTTTGGATTAATGTACGGGGGAGGCAGGGAGTTTCAGCAACTTTGGACGTCAAATTAATATTTGTCATGACAACTGCCCCCACATTTTTTTTCCTTTAAAAATTATTATCATTGCTAAACTTATTTTGCCCAGTATAGAATTGGTCGCCCACAAGAGTCCCAACTACGTTTTATGGTTTCAAAATGCCCCGTTATTTTAATAACTCCTATAACAATTATCAAAAATTCTACGTGGTAAAATAAAGTTAGCAATGATAACAAGTATTCGACGCAAAAATGTTATACAGTGTAGTAATTGTTTTGTATGGTGATCATCCTTTCGCTCTTTTGGCTCAGACTTAAGCCCCTGAGCAAGTGAACAAAAAGGACAACCAATGCACTAAATTCAAGCACAGTATGTAAATGTGCCGTCTTTATAAGTATTTTTGTATACGGGTAGCATCGCATTATTACATAAAGAGACGTCATTCATTGTTCATTGGTCATTTTCGTCCATAAAAGGCCGATTTCTTAACAAAAACGTCCGCAAATAATGTCATATTAAAAATAAACATGAATCGAATTCGAAAGCCTTAAAAAAACGTAATTGATACATTAATGAGAGTTTATTTACAGTGAAATGCAATTTAGTGACGGGCAAAGACAGTCCTACGTTTAGTTTATTTAGTACAGAAAAAGGGACGACACTGTTAGGAACATGACTTGATTTAGTTTACAAATAGATAAATAGAATTTGACAAATAGTTCAAATGAACTATTTCTGATACATGGAGCGGTACAGAGAAGGGAGTGGGGGTTTGTCCAAGTCGGACGACGGTGGACTAAGGTGTGGGTTGGGGTCAAGAAATTGACATTCTGGTGGACGTCCTTTGTGGAAGGTCCCTATTCCCAGAAACGTTTTGCTGCGGCTCCACCGTGTTGCTAATCTTCCTAAAAAATGTCGATCCATTCAGCGTCTCCATAATGTCACATCAGCACTCGCAATTTCATAATTCATTGATTTAATTAAACAAGGGCCTAAAAATCCAATCAAAATTCCTCATTGCTTTCTCCCCCCCTCCCTCCCGCACTTAAAATCAATATTTCTAAACGCTGGGCCAATTAAGGCAGCCAGGAATTTGACGTAGCGGGCTTCTCTACTTGCCAGCTTGATTGCAAATACTCATGGCGGCTTATTTTACAAAATCTATTTAAGTGAGATCAGAATTTGAAGACATTTGGGTGATACTTTATTGCCTCAATTTGCAGGCTATCATTGTCCAGATACGTGCCGTAGAAAGCTGCGAATAAGATTCCCAATAAAAAAACTGATCTAGTGGCCGACCTCTGGACAGTGAATGTAATGTTAATTGGCCATCATTGCAGCAATGAGTGAGAGAGGCAGCTTTTTTAGTGTTAGTAACAGCTATGCATCTTGCTAAAATGTATTTGCAGTGTCATGTCTGACACAAACCTCTATAGTTAATTTGCTGTAAATGTTTTTCAAACTGTTGACTAGTGCAAATTTGACAGATATTATGCAAGAGTCATGCAGTATTACATTAAGTGTATATCATTTCCTCAACATCAGCATTTATCCGCAGAAGATCATTAAAGAGATTAGTTGTGCATGCGTGGGTATATGAAAAACCTTTTGAAGAAAAGCGTTTTACTGCACCTGAAGTATTTTGGCATCAGGTCAATAAAATCATTGTATTTAACGTATAACGGGAATTTATAGGCACGTATCAAAACTGTATAAAACAGGAATTTTGTAACACTTGACATAAAACTTATATCAAATTGTAGGTATAAATGTCCATAAATATAAGGAATCGAGAAAGTATCATTTAAGTGTTGCATTGGTTATATGAAAATTATCAAGGTTTCCTAATTGATACATTTTGGATACATAAAAAGGATACCTTCTGACAACCTATAAGAACCCAGGCACCGCACATAAACTGCTTAAATTGCAAAAAATGCAATTGCAACTGCTCAACCATGATGAAGACTGATAAAACGAAAAGTTAAATTTAAACAGCAAATTCAGCATATTTTTCACAATATAGCCATTTCACTGAAATACCTCTGATGTTCATAATGCAATACCATGCAATAATTGAAACGAAACTTCGAAAAATAGTTAGATTAACGAATTCAAATCACATCTTAAATTTAGTTAAATTCAGCTTTGGAGTTATATTCACCCCTGGTGAAAAGATCGGTACAACAATTCATAGTGATATCAGTGCAAATGTCAGTGATAACATCAAATTATGTGATATCAGAATTTAAAACACTGTCACTATAGTGATATCGTCACAGAATCTCTCAAACTGTTCTTTTCATCAGTGACAACAATAATTCTTAAAATTTCTTTGTTTATTATACGAGAAAAGCTGAATTCATTTGAAGACGACATAGCTTATAGAGCTATAAGAGGAATTTTCCTGAGGGTGAAATCAATTTCATAATTACCCGACATGCAGTATTTTGTCAGTTGTTCGCATTTTTTTGAACAGCATCAAGACATGCCACGTCTTATGTGTATAATTCGGAATTCGAGCTCCAGGGATTAATTTGAAAAATCTTCCGCAAAGTGAATACTTGCACATCCAAATCGAGGTGCTTTTGTCTTACTCAAGCGACACGCACAATAGAACTTATCTGGTTATTAAAAACAAACAAAAATAAAATAGTGCGCAAAAGCCGCTGCTTGTGTTCGCAATTTCTTTTGGCGCCTCTGAGAGCGCAAAACAGAAAATTTGAAAATAAACTTCCTTTGTGGGTTCCATCATTAGCGGGGCTTGCGACGGTTGCGCACCGTCCTTGCGCGAGAAATATGATTCCAAATAACGGAACCAAGATGTGCCAGCCAATTAATGTGGTGCCGTATTTTCGTGACTTTTATGAGAAGAGAAATTCTTTCCACGGTCGCTCACCATGGTTTCGCTTCGGCTTAATTAGCATACGGAGAAAAGAGGGCATTAATAATACCAGATAAAATCTGAAGAGCTCAGCCAAACTGTTACATAAGCGTATACTCTCATTTATTTCCATCGGGGGGCAAAAAACACCCCAGACCCAACTGGTAGCAAATGTAAGCAAATTAGTTTTACTATCTATTTGGCAGGGAAGCCGGGATGGAAATGGGACGATAAGACGTCCCTCCTTGCGTCAACTTCAAGGAGTACCAACACGGTTCTCTTGTAATATCGACCAAGCGAGGATGACTTGGGGGAGGGGGAAATAAGAAAAACGCATCAAGTTTAAAGCCACTGTCATTAAAATCCGTGTATGAACACCGACTTAATTATTTATCCGGCTGCTGTTTTGATTTTTTTTGGTGCAAATCCCCTTTTAATTGGGTCTTTGGAATGCTGTTCCAGTAGGGGCACAGGTTTTAAACCTCAGTTAATGATTCGTATTAACAAAGACTTCGTAGAACGATATAATCTCCCTTCAGATAAAGATACTCGACAATACAGATAGTCTTTCGAATCGTATTGTTTGATGAACATCTCATTCAGATGTTAACAGTTGTCATTTAGTGTATTTTTTAATAGCATGAACAAATTAATTCTTATAAAACCCCGTATAAAAACGAAATGATGTGCTAATACGTCTAAGAATGAACTTCAACATAAGATTCCAATCAAATTGTAGATTTATATTTTTATATACTCATATAGCCCATAACTCATCTCATTGCTGTCACTTACCTTTAACTTTATGCATTGTTGTAACGATCTAATTTACCATTGTTGATTATATAATCGCTTTACACTATTACTTCATAAACTGTAGAGCGTATTAAGTAGTTAAATACAAAAAAACAAATTACTTTTCTATGTACCTCTATATTCCCAAAGCAAGATATTTGTCTGCATAAAATTGTGCACGCCAACATGGTAAAAAAACAACAAATAAATGTAGGTTTTATCTTAAAGGGTTCGCAAAAAACGTCTATATTTCACAGAAACATGTAAATTGTTAGATTGCTGAATTTTCTTAATATGTGTTTTATTCATAGCTAGCAGCATTACCTACATATCCCATTCATAGAACCAGTAGTGTGGAGTGTGTGGCAAGAAGGCTTGTCATGAGTTTCCAGAAAATACAATTACTGGGAGAGCCGAATTTTTGTCACTGTAAATAGTGGAATTTACTTTAACAAATATACAAAAAAAACATTCTTACCTACTACGTGGACTCTCGCTGAATGTTCCACTTTGCCAGCTTTATTCGAAGAAATGCACTTGTATTCTCCTCCATCACCCACTTGAATGGCACTAACGTTCACGTAACTAACCACTTTGCCATGTTCGTCGGTCAATTCTCGCAAGCGATAACGAGAGTCTCTCGAAGGCAGCAAATTGTCATCCAACGTCCAATGGAAGCGCGGGGCAGGCTGCCCACCAGACACACACTTTAAACTAATGGTGGACATTGGCTGAACAGTGACTTCTTCAAAAATGAAGTCCAAGGTAGGCACTACATCTGAAAGAAATCAAACACAAATGCGATTTAACTTCGCATAGAGAAACTCAGTCATCCTTAAGTTGATTATGAATCAAACAAGTACACCGGTATTGACTTAAAAAAGCCACTTTCAAGTTCACAACAGGTCAAAGATCAGACTGTTTCAACGTGAGAAAATAATCTTGCGTGAAAAACTGAACATCTCGAGAGAGAACTTTAGATATACATGAGTCACTACAAATTGAACCAAAAACCAAAAATCCTAAAGAATCTTTGCATGAAATACTTAGTATAATTGCTAAATGTATTTTCCCCCGTGTAGAATTGGCTGTCCTCTAAGGTCTGAGTTATTGTTTATTATTTGTAAATGTCCCGTTTATGTATATATTAAAAAACTTGAAACAGAAAATGGGATTTTTCACTCAATGAAACCTCAAAAGATGGTCATCGGAAGTAAAATTACGGTTAAGTGTATTTCATTTTTTTTATAAATAAACAAGACATTTTCAAATTATAAAAAAATGACTTGAAACATTAGTGGACAACCAATGTGAATAAATCTTAGTAATTCTAACAAGTAAAGCTGAGCAAAAAAGGCTGAAAGCGCTCAACTGAAATGCCCGCCATGAAAAAATTTTCAGTGGCACATATTTGCTTTTAAATTAATATAATTATTAATTTAGTTTCCTCACATGTACAATTGGTCGTCCATTATCTTCCATCCATTTTCATATCATTAGAAATCATCACGTTTATTTATAAATAAGTAAACAAACATAGAAAACACATAACGCAACCTCCGAAAAGGGGATTTGCCCAGGATTGAAAACTACGAAGATATAACTTTTTTAATAAATAACCCAGACATTTTCAATTTATATGAAAATAAGCTTGAAAGAAAGTGCACGGTAAAAGTTAAATATGGTATTGATTCTACTAAGCATTTGAAACAAAACTGAATGAGCCAACTTTGTTTTCATGGTGGGCATATCCTTAAATAATACTCAGTCCTAATCTTAAGCTAGGAACATTTTCAGGAGTTCCATTGGTAATGTCTCTATTCAAAATGGTCTCAGTTTTTAACAGCATTCTTCCCCAAGCCGCAATTGCTTATCAACCAGGCTCGATGAAATAAATAATTGTTTAACGATAAATTTCGTTCGTTCAAGAACACCAGATGGGATAAACCCTTCGAGTGCATCCCAGGTGTTCTTTCAGCACGGCCTATTTCTCCGCACGAAACACAGATGGCGCTGGAGCCACGAAGGATTTCGCGAAAGCAAGGCACGTGCGAGCAACTATCACCTTGAGCCGAACCTGTTTAGAGGTTCCGGTTGGAATTTAACGAGTGTTTTTGCGGAGGAAACGTACTGATTTCGATTTTTTTACGACTAGACTGGGATATCCAGCAGGGCATCAATTAATTGGATGGCGTTTTTTTCTTCTTTTCGAGTGGCAACAAATAGCAATTAAGTCGACGGTGAAAAGGACTCTCACGGCTGCCACCATCAGGCTCAGAGGAGCGTTCCAACGTGCAATTATGCCCCTGGTGAAAGATTGAATAAATGTCCTGCTGGGCCAGCCTCATTTGCATCCCCAGCCTAACGAAACACATCCTCTTTGTTGGATTCACTTTATCGAGTTTCTGCTGGCGATAATATTAGCGAACGAGGTCGGAACCAATTACGAAAATAAGCTCTCACGTTCGGGTGATGCCAAAGTGGAAAATGGCGAATTCGGTCCTTCTCGAACACATCCTCAGCCTTCGTTATTTCGATTACTGCTTGTCAAATCGCCTTTGCCACTTTAAATAACGAGCTCTAAATACGCCGCCCGCCACAGGGGGCGCGCGCTGGCGAAGTCCGATACGTCTATCAAGCGCAGCGCACCCATCGGGGAAAACTATCTGCTTGCGCGTGGGTGGACAACACATTTTTTAAAGTAAATAATAAATATTTTTTTCAAAAAAAAATGAAAGTAAAAATTCGCTACACCATGTGAAAATTAATACATTTTTTGCTCAGTCGAACATTTTTAATTTAAATCAAATTTATTAAGATCAATTAAACACATAAACAAGTGGACATTGGAAAATGTGAGACTACTTTGGAGCTAAAAATGTCAAAGTTTGCATTTAGTTGTCTAGCATTTTTAATGTTCAAAATGTACATGCTCAAAAAATATTCTTACTTAAATCTAAGACGCACTTATGTTTTTGACATTTGTGGTTAATATATGAAGTAAAACTTGAATACGTCAAATTTGCGCAATGCTGTTTGAATTTGCCTCTGCATAAACTATAACTTCCAGTTTAAACTACGCATTATAATGCTGTTTTTTTACACGATTCTTATAAATTCAGACCCTTATAGTAAAGTACATGTACGATTCATTGTGTACACTCGGCATTTTACTACAAGGGTCTGAATCAATCAGTTTGTTTCATTACTCACACAAGTCCTCACCTTAGCACTGTTACCTGATGTTAGTTCACATTTTTTTCTAGAATCACCCAGTCCCAATTACCCTTTTATGGAAGACAATACACGAACATTCAAAGCCATGACAACTGGCGACAAAGTTGCCTACATTGGTGCTGTCAATTGTAGCAATGTCAGCACAGTGAGCGCACAAGGGTTCTTCTTGGCTCACTTTGGAACCATCCATTGAAAAGGAGTGAATACAGTCTAATATCTAATGTAATCTAATCTAAGAGGCCTAACATCTTGAGGGGAAACTTCGGGGACGTGCTCTGAAAATCTGATTGATGTTGTGTGAATGTCAACACCCCGGCATTTCCTAATGCGTTTCGTCGTTGTTTATAAATCGTCTTCTGTGTCTAATTCGGGGCGTTGTCAGCCCCCGCCACAGCGCCCGTTAGGGAAATTGACAGCCATCTTGGCGGAAATCTCATTAAAGCTAGGCAAAGTTGGACCGTTTTTCATTTGCATTTCACGCCTAATTTCGTCCCTGTGATAAGCGCCCGTGATAAAATTCTCGCCTGCAATGATTATTACTGGAGAGCTTAGCACGAACACGGGAGTTTTGACATGCATCAACTTGAGGCGCGACGTTCAAGTATGACGTCACCAAGACGGCGTCGGGGGAACATCCTGGAAGTTCCAACATGATGGCCTGCGGTCAAGGGTTCTGCATGTAGCATGGCAATGTGAATCCAATGATTCTGCATATGGTACGCTGTAACTTCTAGCATATGGTGATTTGACTCAAAAATTTAAACATTACTGTTACTATAAGAAACAAAAATTCTGCTTACTGTTGGCTTTCAACAATTACTAACCTCACATGGAGAAGCAACACAACTCACACATTTCAATACGTCAGGTGAAGGAAAGAAAAAAGAGAAATTAAACGGATACTCTTCTGCTGTGAAACTTTTATCAGATACAATATGAAGTTTAATTTTGTGCGTCTCTCATTTCATCAACTTAAAAACGGCAAACGAAAAGTAGTTAAATAACTACAATATGTATTATATTTTTTAAAAATACACATTTTATAAATAAAAAATTTCCGTTGGATGTGCGATATGAGCGCAAAAATACTTCATACACTAAACTGTTTTGTAACATGCTCAGGATATTTTTCCAATCTACCCATGATTTAAACAAAGTGGATTAAAATAAACTAACTAAATGCTAATTTAACAACTTGTCAAGAACATGTAATTACCCTGGAGAAAACGAAAACAATCTTTCGTAATAACTTCGATTTTAACTTCTCAGTTCTTGACATTTTCCCGTGAAAACTACTGTTCTAAAATGTTCTTGTAACATAATCTTCATTTTTTTATCAATGCTTTCGATTGCTCGCATAGGTCTCTCAAGATTCTTACCCTTTCCAGTTACTCGGAAATGGAGTCCATCAGGATTCTGATTACCTATCCTGTTTCACCAAATTCGCATTATTGGGAGGAAATTGCATACATCGGCATCGGCTTGATCGTGTTGGGCCACCGAATGTCAAATTTTCCTTCCCGATTGACACTCTGAGAGTTGGTCATTCTGGGTAAGTTCGCCTTTGGAGGCATGGTAAGCTGTCGTCTTTAAAGACCAATGACAGTTTAAAAACGCTTTGCTGGGAAATGTCCAATTATAAGAGTTGTTCCGGCTAGTCAACACCATCGAAATTTACGGTACTAAGTCGATGCTTCAGGAGCGCTGGCTTCGACCATGTTTGCCCAATAAATACTCGTATGAGCGTGTGCCTACATGCATTCGACTAATTAGCTAATTTAAGTTTTGCCAGCATCCATTGGCCCAAAGTAACCAAAATTTTCCCTATATAACTTGAGAGTTACGTTTTTGAAGTTGACTCACTGGTCATTAAAAGCTGTAATCAAACATAAGTGGATGTTGAGCAGCACTCAACACTCCTCTTGCACTCACCAGGCACGTCAGGGAAGAAACTTAAGTTGGAAATTTGTCATGCACGAAGGTTTGATAGTAATATTTGAACACTGACAGTGATTTGATAAAGCCTTCGTTTAAACGTTTTCACTGGTATTAAAAACATTGTTTGAAAGTACTGATTTCAAATAAAAACGTTTGCAGAACCAGAGGGTATCCAAAATGCAAAAAAATACACATTTTTGCTTCAAATATTTATTATAATTGCTAAATTTATTTTCCTCGGTTTAGATCTACACTGAGAATTGGTCGTCCAAAGGATTTGAGTTATTTTTAAAATTTGAAACTTAAGTTTATTTGTAAAAAAAATTCAATTTATTTTGAAAAAAACGTAATGCAATTTCCGATACTCATCTTTCGGAGATCACGCAACGATTTTTTTATATAATTAAACAAAACATTTTTAAATTATAAAAAAATAGCTCGGATGATAGTAGACAACCATTTCTAAACTGAGGAAACCAAAATTTATATTTATATTAAATATCTGAAACAAAAATTTGTAATATTTCGCAATGTGGGCATCATTTTGGGTAGGCTTTATGAGCATCTTATCAATTTGTGAGAAATAATCCCCTTGTAAAGTTGTTCTGTATTTGGCTTTGTACGGCATGGGCATTTTAATTACGTTTCACGTTGTTCCAGCATTCATCAAGAAGAGAACATTATCCTGGCTGAGATTCAAGTCATAGAAATATGTTTCACAGACGGTAAAAGCTTCCCAGATTACGTAATTTTCTGCGAATATAGAAGTGAAAATAACCTGCAGAAAGTCAAATTTCTCGTCCAATTTTCATATGAAATTAACTATTTTAGGCCATGTCCATCATAAAACGCTCATTCTGTATAACATAACCAGCTTTCTGATAAAAAAATATGACGTCATTATCCGAGATCAATTTAACATTTTGGTAGCAAAATACAAAAGGAACACATTTTTAACATCGACACTGCGACCAGTTGCAAATACAACTGAAATTCGGAAGAAAAAAAAATTTGAAGATGAGCTTACCTCCAAGCCGTAACTCCGAGTTTCCTTGAGCTTCATCGTCCGCGTTATGCACAAAACACTGATACATTCCTTTGTCCGCCGTAGCCACATTTTCAATTCGAAGTATCCTTTGAGTCATTAGTCGCCGGTTGGCACCAATTACAAGAGGAAGTCCATCCTTAAACCACGTGACGGAGGTCACGGGATGTCCGAACGGATTGCAGGTGAAGGTGGCTGGCTTTCCAACATCCACGGTTTGCACCAATGGAATTACCTCAGCTCTCAGAGTGGCTAAAATAACGGAAGATTAATTCAGATTAGAATGTAAGCATAAGGCTGTTTTAAGTGCTTAAACTTTGTTTACACCTTACTACCGGTGGCACGCAATTCAAGTTCTATTAAATCGCACTGAGGTTTAATAGGTTTTTGACTTGGTTAGAGATTGCCAAACCCACTTCCGGTACAAGCGTACTTAAATCGCTCTTTGCGACAAATTTTGCAAAATCAATACTTTGAAAAGGTATGCGGCAATCTAACATAAATCCTTCATTATTTGGTTAAACCGCTTGATGAATTGTGCACTGCATGCATAAGCCAAAATCCACTTTAAAAGTTTCAGTCATTTCATGACTAACGAACACAATAGATAATTGGTTGGTTGGTTACAAATTTTAACGTTGGCCTATTTTGCATAATAGCTAATGCTTCTGAAAGTAGACCTTAATATTTGAAATATGTAGCAATTAAATCGCATCTTGCATTTCAATAGGCTTCACTTTATTGCGTGCAAGTTTCTCTAATTATTAATATCGATTTTTTCATTTTTACAAAAGTATGCTCAATAGATCGTCATTTACAAAGGTTTCTCTTAAATGGACAATATGTTTGTTACTAATTATATACTTTTGATCAATATTAGCAAGAATAATCTCGAATGTATAAATCTGATTTTTTACACCGGGTGGAAAGTTCAACATGGTCATGTATTGACTTCGTAATGGAACGTATATGGAAAATATTACATAATAAAATTATGTTATTCAAAATGTTAATGTAAAATTGATAACTCTGAATCTAACCTGTTGTGATAACACTTTAAATTTCCCACGTAACTGTGATCTAAACTTATACAGAATAGTGCACATTTATTTTTATCATTCATCTACATTAATTATTATATTATATTTTCTTCTAAAGACAATCTAATTGCTGCTCACATCTCTTGCGCAAATTTAATATATGCCAATATATATAAAATATTAACCCTAATATATGTTAATGCATCATATTTTCCAGATATGGATATATAGATTTACACGACCATATCTGTAAATATGTTAAAATATAATATGCAAGAATGTTACAACATGCATGGACAATGTCTTTTATTTACTTAAATAACAGTTATGTGCATATGAATGGACATACTGGACATCATGTAGGCAGTAGGTCCATTTGATGCTAATTTCCGGTTAAGCATTTATGGAATACACCATATTGCTCATCGCTCGGATTTTTGAGTTATTCTTACATGGTGAATGGTACAAAAGCGTACTTTGAACTTGAAGACTCACTAGACTGGCATGTCTGAGAACGTAAAACAGAGGTTGTTACATGCAGCTATCATTCTATCGCTGCACTGTTGCCTCTTCTAAAAAATCACGATTTTTGAGTTCTGACGTTGCTGCAGCAAATGAGTGATATAAGTCCATACATGGTTCCCATTTACTTTTTCCAAACGGGAATCCGGGATTCCATTATTTTCTTTCCAGGATGGATGGATTTAGAGAAACTCGGGTATCCCAAACAATATTAGCAAGAACAACGCTGTTATAGATAGCTGTTCTCACCTCTGACTTTGAAGACAGTGTCCGCCTTCTCATCGCCCACGCTGTTGGTGACAACGCACCTGTACACGCCTTCGTCGGCCAGCTGAACGTGTTCGATGGTGAGAAAGCTGAACATCTCCCTCACCCTTTCGTTGCTGGCAATCGGCTGAGGCTCCTTATCTATCAGCCGATACCATCTGCGAGAGAAGCAAGAGGCGATAAAAGGGGTAAGCAATCCATTGTGCCAAAGCTCAGCGATCGATGGCAGAGCGACAATCGCAATAAAGACCCAATCGCAATCCGCATCAAAAGTCGGCGCTATTGAATTAGGGAAGGAATTTACGAGGAGAACGAGTTTCTCGGATAACCTCGCAGCAATCGCCCTTTACATCACTGCCGGTCTAACTTTATTAATAACGCATTAAGGGCTGCCAGAAATAAGTCACAATAAGAGACACATGCGGCACTTATGAGCCCGCAAGATGATGCCAATTTCATCGCAGAAAAAGTGGGTCCCCTATATTTTCATGCAAGCTTGCATGCATTCGCCACTAAGCGGATTCGATAAGGATGGGGGGCGCCAACGTACCTGTGCGTGGGCACCGGAAATCCTTGGGCTTCGCATGGAAATTGAATTACGTCGCCTTCGAGAGCGTGGATAGTTGGCAGCGTGTGGCTTATCCGTGGCGGGACACTGCTGTGGATATCGACTGCAAAAACAAAAAACAAGAATATTGGCGTGAGGACAGCGGTCCACTTTAAAAAAAAGAACGGTCAAGAAATCTGGGTAGCGTCCAGATCCACTTGAATGTGGTATTGATTTTACGATTGGTTAAACACTTCGGGCATTGAGCCCACTCTCAGTTCGCTGGTCTCATGCCCATTGACAAACGAAAGAACAAACAGATTAGAGATGGGGAAAGACGGAAAATGTGACGTGATTTTCCGGCTTCTATCAATAAGGAGAGTCCTATCCGTGCATTGTGAAGACAGTTCGGAAGTAACGGATGCAAATAGCTAGAAATAAGTGCTACATTATTCTACCTAGATTGTTTTCATTCCTCCCCCCATTGAATTTAATTCAGATTATCTTAGTAATCTGCTGTCAAAACACAAATTCCATGTTATTGGGGAAGGGAAGGCGTTGTTAACATTTCGTCTAGCACTGCAGAGATAGATTTAGTAACGACATTTCGATAATTGCTGAATTTATATTTCTCCCTGTAGAATTGGTTGTCTGAGCTATTTTTCAAAATTTTCATAATTTGAAGATGTCCTATTTATTTATACAAAACTAAACAGAATTAAATAAACTCATTGAGAGGAAAAACCCGTTCTCGGAGGACGCACAGCGTATCCATTTCTTTTTCTCCCCCTCAAGTTTAGTAACATCATAAATAAATAGAAATTTTCCACATGAAAAAAAAGGTATATTAGCAATTATGATAAGGACTTTAATGTACTATGAAGAATACTTTTTGAGTCGGCCTTAGGAGTCAACAAATAAACAGACTGCACAATTAATTCATAAATTGCTTTTGGCATTTTCCCAAATTATCCAATGATTAAAAACTAAAACATTCTGTAATTGACACGCGCTAATTTAATGACATCACTCGCGAGTGGACTTAAAAAGTGTTAGCACCAATGTCAACGCCATTAAATACATAATAAATCCTCATAAAGACGAGTAATATGCTAATCATTGAATGACCAAATTTGGTCATTATCAACTACACTGAGTGCAATACGGAGCGTCCCGATAAATATGAGCTGCTAAAAGCTTTAATAAGTATATACTGTCAGACACGAAAAAGTGACCACGTTTTAAAATGTAGAAATAATGAACGCCAGCTTCTACAATTAATGCACTAATTATACTTTAAATATAGGCCTATAATTAATTTTCCGATTTAATCCTTCTGGCCACATCTTTCTAAACGAATTAATCGAACGTCTTAATTATTTATGAAGGCATTACCGAAATTTCGCTGACGCATAACTAAACTCTTCATAGCAGCATACAATGTACGTTGCTATATTAACAATTGCGATGCAAATAGAGCTCCATTTGCGTGAATACAACAATTAGAATTTTCCGAGAACAGGCTGCAGACGAGTTCAATTAGGCGCTATTTATTATTACTTAGGGGTTTCCATGGTGATCAATTCCAATTGATCTTCTAGCTGCTACTTTTTGAGTGCGCATAAATAAATGCATGTGCAATTTAATAGGCCAACATTATAGCTGCACTAATATCAATTAAAGCGCATTGGCTAAGAGTAGGCTACTTACGTCGTGTCTACGCTAAAAATTCGACCTCACATTAACCAATTTCCCGGTATAAATTTTGACAAGCGGTTCTTTGCTTTACATTACAAACTGATGCTGGACAATGAGCGTGTAGTGAAGGACGAGCTAGATTTAAATGTATGCAGCTCTTTGAATTAACATTTGTGTGTCATCTAGAAAAATCGTCTGAATAAAATCAAATTTCGCTTGCATTTCCCCAGGGCTCCTTTTCTCGAACAAAAACAGTCGCTGCTCAACTCGCTGCCCTCTACAAGACCTTGAACGTTAATATTTCATATAATACGTCCTTTATAAATCTAGAACATTTCTAGATAATGATTGAGTGAAATTCTCCTATACTAAATTGCTCAGCGGTATACTGTTGCGTTTTTGAGAAACTAGTTTAAATGTGTTTCGAAGAATGTAAAAAGCCATTTATCGTTCTTTAAAATGTACTGTCTTGGAAATGCTTTCTGGCTAATATCATAGGCTACATTTTTGCAAATACTATTTCTGAATATATAATCAGACCAAACGTAAAACACTCATGCATGGTTCATATAAGAATATAAACAGTAGCAGTAATAGTATAGCAGGCAACACAGATGTAATTTCTCATCATGAGCCTAAGAAATAATAGCGGACCTTATATTTATTTAACTTATTTACCCTAATACCTAAAAATATGGTAAACGCTGTGTTAGAGGATACAATAAATGTCAAACTTATTGCACATTAGCATTAAGTACTTTCAAATTGTCTGCAGTTACATGTACTTATAAATGCACACGTATAAAGATGTAATTTGTGTAATTTAGATCATAACAAGTACAGCAAAAACAGAAAAAAACCATTATCTGCATTCTAAAAAGCACATAAAAGCTAATAAAGTAAGCAATAATCAAATCAAAAACTGCATCTCGAATAAATTTCGAAATGAATTGTTCTTACGATTAAGAAGACAGTAAAACTACAGAAGTCATCGATATTGTCTTCTGAGTGTAAATGCCTTTGTTATGCGCACTACTGAGCATATTCCTTCTTAGCTTTATAACAATGGATTAGCGAATTCAGGTGGAGACAACAAACATTATTTATAGCTGTAATCATAAGCCAAGATCAGAACTGAGAAGCTTGCATAGTTGATGCAGGTCTCAAATGGCCGTAGGTAAAGAGCTTAGCCCAGCATAGCTAAGCCTCATTTGCCCTTAGATGAAATGGATTTTTACTTGGAAGTGCATAATTTCTAGCAATGGTTTAGTGATGAATGATGCTCTGCAAGAAAAGCCACAGACAGTTTAAGTCTTCCATATGGCGCAGTGGTCCAGAAAAGCTGTTCGGTTATAAATAAAGACTTTCCAACCATCATCAGAAGCTCTAATAAGTTAAGTCTGGCATTTCATACAACCCAGATGCAATATTTAATTCTCGAATATTCGTAGCACATGTAAAAAGCAAACGATGAGAGTGCAATTAGCTAGTTTATGTCCATGATCAAAGCAAAAATCTAGTTCAAGTCTGTGGCGTAGTCTCAAAAATTAAATTGAAAGATTAAATAATGTACGAAATGAGGGAGCTCCAATTTTTGTTGCTGACCTAGGGTCCCAAGACTTTTTAATATGTACGGCTTTTAAGATACAAAACGTCGCAAAGTACAAGAAATAGTCATAAGTGTAAGATTCCGCTTCATTTAACTGGCTTAGCCCACTGCTAACCGCAATGCGCAGCCCAGCATTAATCGGAGATTTCCAGGCTCTTGCGGTTTACTGAAGCTACATTAAAAGCCGTTTTACACTGTCACGACATACGCCATTTTGTTATTAGAGAAGGACTGTCTACAGCAGCATGTGACGTCACTATGTCAAATACACGTATGTCAAAGGCATAATACGAAGTACATCGCGGTCGACTGGATACACAATGGTCGAAATATATAACAATCTAGCTGAACAAAAGCTGTATGAGAAGTCTCATGAAACTCAAAATAAAACAAGTTAAATTTATAAGAAAAGAGCATAAGAAGAAGAGAGTAATATTGTATTTAGAAATAGCTCTATTTTATTAAGAAGTGTGTATAAATATTCAGTTGATGAAAAATGAAAACTATTGAACTAAAATTTTCACTCAATTTCACTTCATTACACTAACATAATTCAAGATTTCATTTGTTTCCACTTTCTTGCTGTTAATTTAATTTTAATGTATTACTAAAATCCATAACTACTATCTTAAATCGTTTTGGCTCGAAGACATGCATAAACATTTATATATACTGTATATGCAGCATGGATTTGGCCAAATAAAATAATAAAATGGTGCTCCAAACTTTAGGAGAACAATACTCTTAATAAATGTATATCTTTTTGAATGAAAGTCATAAAAAACATACTTGTAAAAAAAGTAACCATAATTTCAAAATACAAAACACACCCTAGCACTTTATGGCTGATTCAAACGCATGCCCACAATACAAAAACATAAGGCATTCCCACTTCTCTAGAATTCAAAGAGTTTAAAGTCAGGAACAAAGGAAAAGCATCAAAAATTCCTTGCTATAATAACTGCTTAATTTTCAACTTTTGCTCAGCTACCCTGGTGCAAAGATCAGCGCACAGGAAACACGTATATCAGTACAGTAAATATCAGTACAAATATACTGATTTGTGGATATAGTACTACAATTTGTAGTGATGTCTCTTAGTAGGTCTAGTAGTAGTACAAAAAACACTATAATAGTGATATCAGTAGTTCAAAAAATCTATATATATTATGACATTAGTAAAGAAACAGTGATATCAGTAATGTGTTATAGTGATATTATTAAAGAATCACAGTGATATCAGTAGAGAATCACATACTGATCTTTTCACCAGGGTTGATAGTGGATTTCAAGCAGCCTGCAGCGTGAGAACGTCATTGCAGCGTGCATTGCATTTCCAGTTGGGGAAATTTGAAACGTCCACAATCCGGTTGACAACACTGGCACGCGTGCTGCCGTCTTACTCCGCCCGGAAGCGGGCCCTGCGCGCATCCGGCTACGTGCCTCGTTGCCTTTCTGCCGAGCTCGAAGGTGGATAATTAGTCGAAAATGGAATTTAATGAAGAGGCTCGGGTGCCATTAACAGTGCGAGAAGAGCATATGCGCCAGGCACACCACTGAGGGGACCCATCGATTTCTTCCGGAAGGATGCCCCGCCAACTTAATCGGCGGTTAACTGCACGCGCACAATCGCCAAATCGCGAATAGCAATTTTCAAACGCCAAGAACAACAACGGCAACACACCGATCACGCACTTTGCTGGGGTCGAAAGTGAATTGTTCATGCACGTTCAATGGTCGCAAATTGAAAAGCTGCGCTTTCGTCAACGGAGATTAAAACCCCCTTTTGCCCTGCTGGTTGAATTTCGGAATAAAAAGAACAGAATGGGAAGTTTAAAGGCCCATTTGAGCCGATATACGTCAACAGTTTACGCGTTGTGTTACATGTACAGTATGTAATGTGTGTTGGTTTTATCGGTTGAGAATTCGATGTACATGTGTTATCAAATGCTTTTCATGAAAAGCTGGCATGTGCTTTCATCAATGTATTTAAACATTTATTAAAACATTTTTTCTCACTATGCTGCGTTTCAAATAGGATATAAGGATATTGTAATATAAATGCAGGTGTAACATGTGGGTTCAATAATATGAGTCTTACTGAGAGTACATGTATGTAGATTCTACGTTGTAATTTTTGTATTCGCCCACAATCACCTCTATGAGTCTCCTATATTGAGATGGGTGTAGCGTGAATAATTAAAAATCATTACAACAATGAAACATTATTACTTATAAATAATACACTGCATGTTTCTTTATGAAAATAATGAGACTAAAATATTCTTTTTACGACAGTTTAACCTAACTAAATCCTAACTGAACCAAGTTTTCTTTAAACTGTTTAAAGCCTAATTGCATGTTTAATAGCCTCCCCCTTCCCCCAAAAAACTAATTTAGTGCAATTTAGTTTTCTAACATCATTGAAGGTATTAAAAGATTACTGTGCCTTGAGGATTTACCTATACATTATAGCATGAAACTAATACATTAATCTATCAATGTGTATCAATCTCGTTCGTCCAAGAATAATGGACAGCATATTGGTTAATAATAATACATGTAATAGCAAAACAATATTGCACAACTAACTCCTAGTCAAGTTCAATTTTAGCTACAAATAATTCGATTCTTATTTTCAATAATTTCAACTTTAAATATATTCATAAGATACAATCGCGTGGCAAGCGTGCAATTCGGGCAATTCCATAATAATGATTTATCCAGTTTGACAACGTCATCTACTTATTCAGAAAACGACAACAAAATGGACAGAACGACTATGTAAATGTCAACACGGCATAAATAATTCAAAAATGTAGGGATAATTTTCTATGCCGAACAAGTGACATGCAGGATCTTTATGCTCCAATCAATGAGAACAAAATTAATTGCATGTATATTTTTTTCTGGGTTGTTAATAATATAGGATGTCATGCAGTCGTTTTACTACACGCTTAATATTAATCGTCATACATAATTTAAACTAGGCCTATGATAAATACATGCAGTAGAAAACGATTACTTGGGATAATATAGCTTACCGTTGACTGTTAGCTTCCCCACGGCACTTAATTTCGTTGCCCCGGTTAATCGATGAATAGTTTCACAGCGATAGGTCACCAGGCTATCTTTTGATTCCACGCTTAAAATATGGAGCTCACCTCTGGGAGTCTGAACATAACGCCCACCTGCAAAACAACAAAATTGATTATTTTTCTGTTTAAATTTACTAAAAGAACGAACAATGTTTTACTGTAAGATATGAAAATACAGTGGATACTATAAAATCGCACGGTGCTACGTTATAATTTACTGTTAAAAGATTGCCTTACCAGAAATAATTGGTGTAAGTGGTATTCCATCCTCTTGCTTGTACCATGATGTCACACTGACATAGTCCTTAACAAAACTTGGTATGTGGCACTTGAAGACCGCTGTGTTGCCGAGAATCACATATGCGTCGTAGATTTGAATATCATAAATTTGATTTACCACTGAAAAAAAAAACACGATAAAATTTAGACCGTTGAAACAGACCAATTTTTTAGCATTCTTGGTAAAAATCCTACGCGTACTTTCAACAGATTTAACGGAAAGTTAACGTTAATCATAAATATATATATATTGCTCAGGGATGTATACATTATATGATCATTAGACGTTATGCAAGTGCATACTTTTGTGGCTAACGATAAATACTTCAATTGCACCTTTAATTTTCATCTTAAAAGCTTCATTCACGTTAAATAGACTACGAAGGGTGCAACATGACGGCACTAAGTGATCATTAAAATCAAGTCTATAACTTGCATGATTACGAAATAGGAGTGTGATGGGTTTGACAAATTGCAAGAACGTGACTAATTACTGTATGTAAGAGATTTCGTTGCCAGGCAGTTTCTTAAGTACTGCTTTATATGATTTTTTTTGGGGGGGGGGGGTGTAGAAATTCGCCTTATTAGAGCTAATCATGCACCATCGGCTTAATGGGCTCTGTTTATCATAAAATCACCTATTATTTTCCACAATTTGAAAATGTACATGTATGATTGCAGAGACGTGCGCGAGTACAAGATGCTTATTTTTGTTTAAGTGTGCATCGCCGTCTCAAAATCGATTTGGGCTTATTTAAGTGGCTTTAATGGCATGTGTACAAACATAAAAAGTATACACACGCTGTAAATTCTTACTGATTTTTCCCTTCACAGAGGGAGATTTATAATACAGTCAGGCAATCGATATGTAACAATCATTTTGAATCACGTTTTCAACCCATAACTTCAAGTCAGAATGTCGATTTCAACTGAAATCGTAACAATCTGAATTCTATGTCTTTATAATATTTCCCAAAGGATACCACTATAAAGGCCAGGTGGGCAATATTTCCTCTTATGAAACTGAGCAAACTTCGTGATTTTGCAACTCTGCGAATAAGCCTTGTTATCGTCTTGGACGCAGTTAAAAACAGGCCAGAATGGCTGTTCCAAAGTATCGATTAGTCCCAGGTCAAATCGATATAAAAATGCAACGTTCTCAGCACGCGCATTGGTCAGGTGCCTTTCCAGCGCGTGGGTCAAGAACGAAGAATTCCAAACGCTATTTTTGAATCTTTCTACCAGTAATTCCGATTCGCTTCTAACATGCTCGCCGGCCCTTGAAACGAAAATACAGGTTAAATGGCCAATTATTGTGATTTTCAAAAGCAGAAGATCTTCTATGAGATGAGCACCAAATTGCACCAGCAGTTAAAAAACTCCTGCTCGCTGAAGAACGTATGGAAAGGCATCAGAAAAGAACTACTTCCAAAGATATTTGGCAAAAACTACGAATCCATTTCTCTCATCGAAGACTGCGGCTACTACAAACCCCTTAGTGTTTTCGCTGAAGACAAAAACAAGGATTCCTCGGTAGGACATTAATATTTGGGCCAATTAAGATAAGCAAAGCCTAATGAGATGCCCAATGCATTGAGGTTGTCTTATTTTAAAAAAGATTCAATGACTTCTAAATCAGTGCATTAACAACACGCCATTAACAGGCAAAAATTTACTTGAAACGGATAAAATATTCTGATTCCCATTTGCTTAATTTAAACTGGAGGGAGAAGAAAAAATGAAATGTTGTTCAATAAGCAAAATTAGTTTCTTGCTTATTATGGCTCTTCATAGTTTTGATTATTCGTACAAAAATGTGCAGATATTTATTGTTCTGATAGTCTTCACTGACATACAACTCTCAGAAATCGCACATTTTGTGTGTTTGGTTGAAATCAATTGGACCTGCTCAATCATTGATGTCATTGTAATTCGGCTGCGTTAAAAACATGCAGATTTGCCAAAAAGTTCCAAAAACCTATCTTGGACATCTGAATGACATGATCCAACCAGACATCGGGCACCACGACGTCATCGTCAGATCAACTGCCATAGAAGAGGACCACCGTTTTCCGGTAGGAATAAATTCGACGGTTTTTTGGAATGGTGAGATTTACCCAAACAGCATGAACTTAGACAGGAAGCTGATTTTTTTCAAACTTACAGATGATCCCGAAATGCCATTTCCACCTGAAGCGTGTACGTGATAAGAGTATAAAAGAAATATTTTTGCAATTTGGAGGACTTCGCAAATATTACACAGGTTTGCCACTGTTGCACCAAGGCGATATGCATCTCGACCCACGCTACACGGGTAGGCTGTATGCAAACATCATACAATGAATGTTTGGATCATAAGGTCATTGGTCATCGTAATAACAATAAGGTCCTGACATATTCATCAATGCATTTTTTGGTGTTTTGTAGGCATAAATCTATACATTGTCAACAAAGTCTATTCTGTAGAACAGCTGTGGATTTCAACATTCGGGGATTTGCCCACGACTTCAGCTGCTGAAGAAAACAAATGGGAGTTCAATGGTCCAATTCCTATTGCCTTCAAATTCAAGAAATTCTCCGGTGAATTTTTCTAGGCTATGACTGATACCATTTCTTTATCCCCAATTAGTATGAGAAATATTGACCGGTATAATCCAAGCGTGTTATGAAGTGTTCTCAAAGTGATTTAATTATTAGAAAAGACCAAACTATGATTCAATAATGGTTTTTATTTCTTAAGCTGATTTTATCATTCATTCATGCTTAGTTATTATTAAACAGTCCGAAAACAGTTCATTGCTTTGAGGACAGGTAGATCCCTATTGCTACGTATTTATCTAACAAGGTCTAGGCATTCATTAATATCGCCCGAAAAAACATGTGCTAAACAAGAACACCATGACAGAAACCTTGAAATGTCTGGAAAAAGAAACTGCACTGCTTGTTAACGTTTTAACACAGTCATGTACTCCTGATTTTGAAATATGATAGTTGTAACGAATGGGATTGTTGAAATAAACTTTAGCGTTCTATAAAAAAACTAACATTTTTTTCATAAACACATACATGTAGGTTGTCCAATATGCCTATATCGGGCAGGTACTAGAAAATGAAGTGGTTTGAAATTCGATACTATATAGGTCTTTTCGCGATTGGCATACAGTATATACAATTACAATAGGACATTCAGTATTTCGACGTTTTATCAAGAGTTTTTAACACACACGTTTAATTAATTCATCGAGCGAATAAAAGCCGAAATAAATGGTTCTATTTACACGTTGTCCAATTTGTTTCCATGGCACCAAGGGCACGAGCAACAATCATGGCTTAATAATGTTGTTGTTTGCCCTCGCGCTCCACTATTTAAAAGAGGTTATTTCTAGAATTTACTATTCCTGTAAGCCAATTTGCAGTTCAGCATACCACATTAATATTTCATGTCCGCTAGATTTCGTTCGCGATTAACAGGCTATCGCATGGTTGTTGGTGAAACTCCTATATTATTTTCGCATTTATATGCAGACACAAATTTCGTGGATGCACTTAAATTATTTAATAATCGTTGAATTGCACATGAGCCTAACAGATTTATAGCACGCATGCATCTGGTGCGCAGTAACTTTACCCTGCGTTAGTTCGAGGAACTCGGCGCTTTTATTATTGTTCGCATTTCTTCTCCAAAACCACTTTGATGCAATAGTGCAATTTTCAGAGGATATTTTTATTCCATGAAAAAGTATGAAAGCATTTACGTGAAATGGGATAAAACGGAAGTCAAAATTGAGTTTCAAAATTAACTACAAGTGCATAGGCTAATGTTTATTGAAACATTTCGCGGTTGAATTTTCTGGACGGCTCATTTGCGTAGTTGTTTGCTGTTAAATTCGAATTACTGTATAATACAACAAGCGATTATTGTAAGCATATTTAGTAATCGTTTCACTCGCATAAAATCCAATAGTGTCTGTTTTGGATTCCCAAAAAGCAATCGCAATATACTGTAGAAACATAGAATTTCTTTAAAAAAGGTTCAGACTTTCCATCTGGCACTTCTGAAGTGCACATGTCATTGGGAATGATTTGTTGATTAATTTTTTTGGAATATTTACTAATCAATACCTGATACCAAGCAAGGAGATTTGGACAGCATGCCAAATTTTCTAAACTGTTTAGCATCATTTTCTTGTCTTTAAAGAGCATTTCAGACTCGTGGACAGAATTTGAAAATGCAAGGGGTTATTTGCTCATGGAAGGGTTTGAGGTGTTGAGGTCAAAATTTCCACAAGTTTTGGTGGTTTCTATGGTCATTTTCGGATTTTTTCCTAAATGGAAGGGACTTCACCCTCTTCACCCAACCCCTCCAGGACCAGGTCAGTAGTCTGTGACTGCCAGTGGTAAAGTATTCATATTCTATAGAATATTCCATTTAAAATCTTATTCAGAAATTGTTTTCGCTAATTTCCGAATGTGTTTTATGGTATATTTTGGAAACAGCTCACTTTGGAATACACGAGTTTAAAACTGCCTGACTGTTTACGTGTGTGCGGCTAATGACGAAATTATTGTACATCAACGAACAATCAATTGATGTGGACGAAGGAAGTGCTGTGACAATCAGCTATTCAACGGTTAGAAAAACACGAGAATCAATTGCACGTCCACAGTGCTATATAAACGGTATATGTATTAGCTACAGTAAACTTTCATTTTGCCATTCTGCAAAGGGGCAATTATGTTTGATGTGCACCATTGAGATTGAACACAGTTAGCAATCACAACCCCCGAACAAGCCCACTAAACCAAGCGCAAAGAATTAATGTACTGTCATGGGCACCTGCTAGCACTCAATTTCGTCGTGCAACGTGGGCCTGTTTATTCGGCTAATTTCACGATAAGAATTGGTTTTGATTTTATTCGGCCTATGTGGCAAGCCATTCCCCTCGTTGATTTTCTTCGACGGGGTAACGCAGCTGTTACCAACGTGTTTTTTATTGTCAGTTGTTTATACACTCTACATCTATCGAGTTTTCGAATCAACTAAGTCCTACGCATTAATACGTCAACGTTTCATAAAAATGTTTATGCCAGTGATCCGAAATCATGCCATGTTTTTACTTGAGGGGAACGATTCGATTGAAATCACCTACAGTAGATGGAATTTCGATGATTTATGAATGGTATTAAGCATGACAACCTTGATGGAAGGAATTACTACAATACTGGTCTGTAGTCTTGACTTAAATCGTGAGTGTTTCATTGACAATGGTGTGAAAGTAAAATCAGCATTTTTATACATGTACCTTTTGTCTTGGCAAAGCAGTAGCATAGAAAACAGCCTAAAATCCTGATTTATTGATGCTGTCTGATCCAGCAAATTCGACTGCAATTGCGAGTGATGGCCTGATCGGCTATACATCCAGTAGACCTACAGACAATTGCGCATTTTTTACGTTCCATTGACCCGTAGAAGACATCAACTGAAAGCCAAGCTCAACAAGTGCGTGAAAAAAAGCTTTCCTATAAAAATCCGTGAAATTCCTGCAATTGGACGTGGCTTAAGCCGTCAACGTCACTTCTGATTTTTTTTGGATTGTTCTTCTAGCAAAGTCAATAGTGGTAGAAAATAGGTAAATTGGCGCAACACAGACTGCGTGGCGTTGACAAAAGAAATACAATTATAAAATGTTATTTACTACAATTGTGCGAGTCATGCGCATTGAATCTACATTAAAATGGAATGGGTTGTGACAAAATACTCAAGCATTGATGTTAGCTATAATAAATTACGTGAATCTAGAATATTTGAACATGACTAAATATGGTTTGGAAGTACGACTAGGAGTTTTATACATGCATTAGCAGCAGTATTCATGGATATGAAAATAACTAAACATGGTTTGAAAACACGTCCTTTCGCGTGTTACATTTCGTTAAGAACGACTAGAGTTTCGTAGCATGCATTATTGTCTTTGGCATTCTTACAGTACAAGTACGTTTTCAATAGATTAAGTAAGTCAATGAGTATATAAATAAAAATCTGCGAAGAACATACAGCATACACTTCATCAGCCCAAAATTTCGATATGGAATTATTGTCAATTCGTCAACTCTGATAATGTAAAAAAACATTGCTTTATAATACTTAGTTAATTTTTTAAGAGGTTTACAATGGTATTTTAAGCGAATTCCTCACTAAAATCTTGTTTGCCTTTTTCTTTTAATGTACAGTACATGTACATACCAATAAATTGCAACCGGTTTAATTAGCCAGAAACTTTACCCCAAGTTAAGTTTAACTACAAATAATTAAGACACCCTTAAATAAATTAATTAGTGGAATAATCCCACATAATAAACCCCTAATTTATTTTTCGCGACCTACTTCATTAATTAACATAATTGGCAATATCTCAAGAACATCAACGCAGATGGGGACCTTTTACATATACAGTGTTGAGTGCCACATATGCCTGCTTATTCTGAATATGTTTTCGTCGATTTCTCGCATAACCAGTTCGTCACCATTCACTGGAACTCGATGAGAAATCCAGCATCAAAAGCAGTTGAACAACATTGATTTCGCGATGATGGATTGCGTTCATCTTTAATTAGCGCTCTCATTCTGCTGGCACATGGAAATAATTGCGAGCATGCATGAAATTAGATGCCTTGATTAAATAAAACCTTATTGATTTTGCTCAAAAATGGTCATGGAGGGTGCCCTGGTAAAAATATCAGTATGTGATACTCTACTGATATCACTGTTTCTATGCTGATATTAATGATAACATGATAACATGTACTAGGAATATTAGGAGTACTTTACTTTTCTTGCTATTTTTTCTT
>JAQIXS010000105.1:0-67809 GCA_034700785.1 Rossiulus vilnensis
TTTTTTAATGATGTTTAGTAACTCAATGGGCGAGAGAGATTTGTTTTGTATATTGGCATCATAAATTGATTTTAAATTGATTTAAAAATCATGATAGATTTTTTCTCCGGGGCCCCTAGAACCCAGGGGCCCCGGGTATTTTCCCCATCAACCCCCCCCCTCTTGTCGGGCCTGGATATCGCTATATATAGTGGCAGTGTTTTTGAACTACTGATGCTTGTAAACCACATGCAAAAAGAATGTATTTCTAAAATATTCATTAAGACAAGATTTCATTTGCAAATGCATTTTTTAAATCCATTTTCGGGTGCATTTACAATGCATTTATTTTGCATATGTGAAAGTGATGTCACTAAGCGTTCTTACTTTTGTTTAACAATGGAGTCATTTGAGGACATTGTTACAGACAATCATTTTGTGACGTATTTTTTAAAAAAAGTCATCAAGTTGGATAAAGTGATCAATGAGCGTTACTGAAACAGGACGTCATCCGTTCACAAGACACTTGACCTAAAAAGATATGATATTTACGTACTATTTGGTGAATTAGCGGTCGTCATTGAAAGGTTTCACTTTATTCAGGAGCTCACATTATCGTAAAAATACAGAAATCGGACGTGTGAATTAATAAGTTGTTATAGAAATTATCGATCAAGTGGTTTCATTCCCGCAAACACACATCGATAAAAACAAGGTGGACAACACCGTATTTACATCGAGTATTATTATCTCGATCATATCGATGGTTTCTACAATGCTAAATAGGACCTGTCCAGGTAATTAAACAGAACCTGTAGAAGAATGCTGATGCTATTAAAAATAAACAAGACTGCCACGCACCAAACACCTCATTGAAATTCAACTTGAGATTCAATGATGAATTTCAAGTTCCTTACTGGATTTACTGCGTCCTTAACATGCGCTGTACATTTCTCCAATGAATCATGGCATGCTATATATGTAACAAGGTCTCTCACATTCCATTTGAAAATGGTCTGAGGTCGAGGCTTTTACACAAATACACCATGTATATTTCCTAGTTGTTTTCGATCATGGCAAACATGCGATTTGACACTTTTTATTAATTTAATTTAAAAATCACTCGGTATTTCGCCTTGACCGTACATGCAGCCAACGAAATATCACGATTTTCTTGAATTCGTCGAATTTCCAGGATTTATCGAACAAATTTCCCTGACCATTGACGCAAAATTATGACAGTTGATTTTAAAAAGGGGAATTCCCCATTTCCGTAGACGCAAGACTGACAGTTGTGCTATGGTTTAACTTAGGTGTTAATTAAAAACCTATTTACAATTTCTTTGATTTTCAATAACTTTGAACGACTAGAAACAAGAATCTTCAATTTTTTTTTAAAGAAAAAAAGATAGCTGCTCTTTGATTCCTGGCAATTAAACAAACTGTCTAAAAAATCTGTGCATAAATGTCAATATCATGACTTTTCCACGACTTTTTTTCCATGACCTAAATTGAATTTATAACTTTGTACGAATTCTTATTTCATCGGTCTGGTTTGTGAATGTAATATCGATGCGTTACAATTCCCCTGACTTTCAAAACAAAACACTATTCCACGTCTTTCCAATTTCTGACAATTCAGGTTTTCCAGGTTTCCCATGCCTGAAGGAGCCCTGAATCGAAAGTATTTGACGTCGATTAAAAACCGGACTTTTTTCCGGTGGACGTCCTTTAGTGATGGCCCCTAAACGTGTTTGTTAACAATTAACAGGTGTTCAAAAAACCACGCGTGTCGAATTGGGTCTTTATCTCAAGCAGAGCTCGTTTATCATGTCCAGTCCCAAGTAAACAACACGCTCTATTTAATTTCTATTAATTATTCTTTTTAATAGCTATTGGATGGATACACAATTAAATATTTACTCTAAATATTTTTCAAACTTGTACGTGCAGGCCATTAAATAAGGCAGAGCAATTTCTATCTCGTGGACCTCCTGCCGTTTATCGTTTGTCATTAAACTGTGCATTCTACATATTAACTTTATTCGGCTTAAAGAGTTAGGGCGGGATTTTCTTTTCTCTTCTCTCTTCCATATTTAATCAACTTAATTTTTATATTAGAAACGCGAGTTAGGATTGATATTAAAGTCAGCGCACGTCAATTGCGGTGAGAGGATCAGATATGCCGTTGGACCCCCTGGTGTCCCACTAACTCGTTATCTGAAAAGGTAAATCTAATGTTCCTATCTAGATTGGGGAAGAACCACAAGACTTCTGCACAAATTGGATTTTGCCAAGTCGGAGGACTAAGCTGCCTTCAGGTTTTTCACTCAACTTGGAAAATTACCATTTTTTTTCTTCTTCTCCAAGTCCCGGGAGTTTGAAAGTTAACATCCTTCTGTGCATACGCTTCTGTGTTTCAGCAAAACCTCCCAGGAACTCTCATAACTCTCAGGATTCTTCTACCGAAATTTCGTTGCTCGAAAAAAAACCTGAGCAATAAAAAATTACCAAGGGCATAGTGGGTCATATTTTCGAGGATTTAGTATTAAAAGTTCGATTGTGAGACTTCGGATTAACCGGCAGATGGCTATTTTCAGTACTTGGATAAAACCAGAACTCTCAGAACTGGTTCATGAGTACGCTGACCGTTTCATCCTCATCCCCATAGTGATAGATTCGGAAGATTTTCAGATAATGCATTTGGCAGAAGGCAGGTGACATGGCGTCCGAATCCCACCTACAATGTGCATTTCTTAAGGATAGGCGACATCAGCAGTGTGTCAAACATGAACCAAATGGAGTGATATAAATATACTATTTTTTTCTTTTGCCAAATTGGGTCCAGGTAGACCCACGCTAATGGTGTCAACTAAGTCAGGGTTATCGAAGGAATCCATCGCAATGAGAATATACTTTTAACGAGTTTGACATTCGGATGATGGATTGCAACCTCGAAGGGTTGGCGAAAAATGCATTTCAATCAGCTTGACCAGTGCGGGATCGGTTGGATCTAAAGGACGAAACTGGTCTATGGGAATTTTACTTGGAAAGAAAGAGGGCTTTGAAATCATGCGTGACAAAAACTGCAACTGATTTGCATCCTCGATAAAATAATCCTTTCAATTTGATGCTCTCGTACTTGCAAATTGGAGCAACGTATGACTTGGGCAGTCAGCAACTTTCACGAACAATAATTGTCGATTTACAATTCAAATTGCTCGAAATGAATCTTAACATTTTAGCACACTGCAACATTCCATTTGCAGGGCAGTAAACCTAATACAGCGACAGCCAAATTAACTTGGTCCATGTCCACTGATTTTTTAAAATTTCCAGAACATAAGTATTATAAATGTTCAAAGTGTTTGAAATGTTTGAAGTGCATAATCAGTGAGATCAGTTTATTGACTCCTAATCTAATAATAGTCATAATGAGACAATTAATTATTGCCTTTTAAAATTAATATATTTACCATCTACATGTATATCACAAACTTTCCACGCGTTAAAAATGAGCCGAAATCATGCCCAAATTGCAAAAATATTTCTAACACATGTTTTGCTTCAAATACTTAGTATAATTGCTTAATTTATTTTTACCAATGAAGAACTGCTAATCCACTATGGTTTCGGCTTTGGTTTATAATTTCAAAATGACCCGTTTATTTATAAAAAAAAAGAAATTAAGAAATTTGGAAAATTCGAAGAATGCTACCGTGCAGGAAAGCCCCGTTTTGGGAGGTTGCATGGTGGGCATGCTTTTGGCACATACTTAAATTGCTGGGTATCCTAGGTTGAAGTCACAAAAATCAAAGTCAGAATATACTGGAATTTTCATGATTTTAGACCCCATTTTTAACTCAGCTTTCAGTTTTTTTTTCTGTATTAAGTGATAAAATTTCAGCTGTCAATCCAGACGGCCTATTTCCTTGAACCCCCTCCTTCCTCTCCACTCCCTAACGCGGACGTTCTTTATGGATAACCCTATGGAGAAATCAGCAGGTCATGAATAACACACGATTGCATTTGCATTTATAGCAAATTTACGCACAAATTATATTTATACCGCGATCAGTCGCAGCAACCGTAAGTGGGGAAATTCAAATCAACCGCAAGTTCACAAAACAACAATACAAAACCAGGTCAATAATGCGTTTGCAGCGTGTACTCACTCGAAAAAGCGCCGTAGCCTTTCGGGCAAATAGCAGGGGCATTCAGGGTCTTTGCCGGAACGCGCACTTCACCACATTTTACGAATTTGCAACAACCGAAAACTGAAAATAAATAGCAAGACATTGTTTATTGCGGCGTAGGTTCATCAGCGGTCGAAATCAAACGCAATCTGCAACGGGCAAAAGCGTAGTTACCTAGCGCACAACTTCATGCGTAGCAGCTGAAGACTCGGAGGTAAATAACAACAACACGCAAAAAAAAACTTAAAGGAAGTGACGTCACTACCAGCTGACTTCCGATAGGGTTCTTACGTCACTCGTTCCAAAGTCGAAATTCTAGTCCTAGCAGACTGCACACTTTAGCTCTGTCCATTCAAAATTGGGGTGAAAATATTTCGTAGATTATTCGTATCGAAACCTATGGTGGATGCTGGATTTGCTTTTGCATAAAAATGTGGCCTTGAAACTGACGTAATTGAGACCCATTTCACCAGATGTCGAACGTGGGAAGCATGGCGTTGAATGGAAATGCTAGCTGCACCCAAGGTCTGTCTTTGAATCTCGAACCCAATTTATGTAGGCTTGAAATGCTTGCCCCAATGTCGCATTTTTAAAACTGATATTTTCAGTGACTATGGTGGGTTCAGCGGAGTTTGCCGGCGGAGTTCAACTAGTTGACACTGAAAGTGTGCATTCGAGCGACCCTAACAATCTAGTGCAAATGGCGCTACAGATTCAAAAGGTTCGTTGTGTTCATTGCCAGGATTTACCCTGGAAGTTGCAAAAATAACATTCGAGTTGTTCAAATTAACATTAACGGCCAGTTGCACCAAGAATAGTCAAGCAAAACCCTAAGGAAAGGCTTTGCACCACAGCGGGTTAGCAATTAACCACGTGTTAACCTAATGTTTGTAATATGATGCATTTTTCCCATAATTCCTAGCTGCAACAGGTATTCTCAAATGTTTACTTCATCTTGGGCTAAAAATCCATGTAGTAAAATGGTGCAACAAAAGCCTATTAACTCTTAGAATAAAGACGTTTAATTTAACCTAGAATATTGCAACCATCCTTAAGTCGGCTATTCTCTGAGATATTCTTCGTATACCGACTTGGTGATAAAATTCAACAAGTTGATCCTCTTCAATTTTTTTTCTTCTCTAACAATGTTATGAAGGCAGATCAGTTCACCAGAGCAAATGCCTGTAGCAAGTTGGCAGTGATTGGCGAGCAAGTGCGATTCTTACAAGAACAGGCCAGACAAGTACTAGAGGAGGCACACCGAAATGCCGAACTCCACCACGTTGCCTGCAACTTCAAAAAAGTGCCTGGTCAAATGCACTACCTCTATCTCCGGCCCAACGGTCAACGTTATTTCTCACGGATATCACCGCAGGCAAGAAATTCTCATTATAGAAAACGAAGAGGTGTCAGAAATCAGTTGATTTGTGTAAGGCACCAACCAATGCTTCAATTGGGACGACAATCGTGATATAATTACAAATTTCCTTAGGAATGGGGTCCAGGATGCCCCAATGAATTCATCGGAGCTTACAAACTGCAGCACGACATGTCTTGGACCGAGGAAAAGGACGTAGACAAGAAAGATGACGAATTGCACATAATCCATAAAATAATTGATACTTCACACGGTCTTCAAACATCGGCCAATCTCAGCATCCAGTTCAACTGCAACCCTTGAGAAGTTTTCGCTGGTATCCAGTGTATTGTTTTAAAGGCATTTATTTCAGTTGTTTTAAAATTACAAAAATGTAATATTTCTGTTCATTTAACTAAACAATAACATTGGTACCTGTTGCTACGGCCAAATCCACATCGTATGTTCGTCAATTTTCAACACGATGAGCTGTTAAAAAGTTAGTGTTTTAGGGATTGCTAATGATATCATTCACACTCTTTAAATCCATTATTATGCGTTTCTAATAAGAGCCCATGTAGTTAAACAGTACTTCTAACAGATTTGGTCATACTGCTTGCATTATGCGAAAATACAGCTCTTTAGAAACCTAGTTATACTGATTTTAGAACTAATAATGCTGGTTTTAAAGAGTTCATTGGTTACATATGAGCATAGAGCGAGAACTGATAATTAATTCTTACATTGCATTGGAATTCGCAGGATTTCGTTATCCCCTACACTTATTTCGTGAAGAATGCCGCGGTACTTATATTGCATGTGCAGGGATTTGTCTTCGCCCACGCAAGGATCGTAGAATCCAGGTAGTTGAGCCTAGATAAAAGAAAAAAAAAGTCAAAGTTTTAAGTAAAAGTTCATAGTTTATCATAAACGAGAGCGCCCTTATTACAGTGCAATACACACATTAACAAAAGAAACAAAAAATAAACAATAAAAATCACCTTGGAAGATTCATGCAAAGTGAGCTTTGAATCCTTTACCAAGCACTGTAGAGGAATGGTAACGTCCACAACCTCGTCCGCACTTTGGGTGCCGCTACTGCTACGTAACATTTTGAATGCGAAAAAACTATTATCCCTCAACAATAGAATTAGAAAAATGTAGTCAGCATCATTTACTTACCTTCCAGCAGCAGCAGCATCTGCAATTTTACCATACGTTGCCTTAATAATGAGCAGTCCTCTTTTGTTCTCCTCCTGACTATAAATGCGCTGGTACGTTTCTTGCATAAGCGCTATGGCAGCTTCAGCCTCCCGCTTCTTTTCTGCTATCTTAGTGGCGTTCGCTTCCTTCTGCTTATCAGCTTCCCTGTCAAGTAAGATGTGGCGAGTGAATTCGGTCGCATCCAAATGCAATCCAGAAAGGACCAATCCAAAGACCTACCTTTGCTTTTGCTTTTTCAGATATGGTGCGACGATAAATACGTTGACAGCGTAATATGAGATTATGGGAACGACCGTGCCGTAAAATATTGGACTAGGCAGTAGCTGCTCGGATAAATATATAGGGAAAATGTAGTTTTGGCTTCCTCTGTTGACCCTGGAAAGTTAAATGTTCGGTTGTCACACGGAATGAAGCTCGTTACGAGGCACAGGCGGGCGAACGGACATCGTAGGGAAAAATCCGTACTTAATTTTTAACGTGACTCCTATCGGAATGCCAATGGCCATTGTAGCCCCTAAAATACTGTGCTGCGACACCTTTTTTTCGCATCCGTATTCGAAGAGGGCACCGAATGTTCCTGCCCTGCGAACGACAAACGAAATTATCAATCGAAACGTGCATTTAAACATCGGCGTTTTGTTGAAAACGAAAAATCTTACTTAATCGAGCCTCTGATTTTCCCATCTTCTTGAAATTTGTGAGTGTAGGTTAACATTGCGAAACTGTTTGGGATGCCGAACTTTTTAGAAGCAAAAACAAATAAATGGTGATAATACATAAAGGCTCATAACTGTAGGGTATAATTCATTTAATTTCAAAATGCCTACTAAGGTTAAGAGTAATGCTTTCAAATTATGGTAAATTCTTAATTATTACATTTATAATTTAGCATTACGACAAGCTAAATTGTGGACTGTTTAACTAAATATTCTCAATTTCAAGCTTCCAAAAAAAAAATTACACCACAATCCTTACCACACATTGTCAGGTTTTGTAATAGGAGTTTAGTCTTAATGCAGCGTTAAATTTTAAAGCACCAGTTTCGCTACAGAGCTGCCTAATAAGGTTTCTGGTTTAAGATGCCTCCGAACATTTTATTTTCAGATGTCTAGAAAATTCTACCTGTAGTGAAAATGCCAGATGATGAGCACTTGTATCCCACACAACCATCGTATTCATGGATGACTGCATTCCAGCTTTCCACGTTAAATATCCCATCGTGTGCCTATCCAGCTGTCTGCCGATAACTGTGAGAATCCCCTAGGTTTTACATTTATTTTTGTTGGGATATTTGAAATTGCATGATTTCACTCACATAAAACAATGTCCTACCCGCTTGAACTCCTGGTCGAATCCCTTGAGGAGTTAATTGAAATATTCCAGTCATGTTGGCAAAACTGAAAAAAAAAAGGTGCATCATTTTCTATTAATCCCAGATAGAAAACCACGCATCAATTTTACAAATTTCATTAATAACCAAAGATTTACCATCGCTTAGAAAGGGTACGAAAAAATCTCACGCTGCACAGTGGTCCATTTCCTGCCCCAATATCAACCTTATTTGGGTTAAGAAAAAAAACCCGGATATATTACCATCGTGCAAACGTTGCTTGATACTTATAATTTCAGTAAATTTTACCACAAAAAAAATACCTCCGTCCAACATTTAGAGGAAAGTACTCTCCTCCAAGAGCAATTCACCGTTCCTGATCCAGTGCCATTATGAGTTTGCAGTTGCCCTCCAAGGGTTAAAGTATCACTTAGTGTCAATGGAGCTTCGACTGATTGGGAAATGGACATTCCACTGACTTCCAAATCAGGAAATCCCCTAAACATCCACTGAATTAATTCATAAATCGCGAGGAATCTTCCCGTTTTTGTAATCTGCACAACTCTTACCTCGATTCGGCATCATCGTAACTTTCAAACAACTCGGTTGCGTTGATATTAACGTGAACATTACCCTTCAAAAAGCACACGTCGCAAAATAATTGGCTTATCCAAGCCTAAAGAGATTTCTATGCACTTCGATACAATTTGTCGATTTCCATACCTTCGGATTGGTTCGCTGTTGCAATTTTCTCTCGTCTTTTTCTCGAGCCAATCGCTCATACTCTTCTCGAATTTCCTGAGGCGTTCTGGTCCTTTGCACCACCTCCCATCCTTCTGCTTCCAGTCCTTTTGTTCCCAAACTATCATAGATCGCCCTGCTGTGTGGATCACTAAGGACTGAGGATTGAAATTGAAAACATGACTGCACTATTAAAGTCTTGTAATTCAAATTTTATGGTTTGTAACCATCTCACAGAAGTGCAAAAACAAAATGACATTCTCTACACAAAAGCAAATGTTTTCATTATAAAGAGAATCTGATAGGTTCAACTTTTATCGACGGTTATCAGTGAGTAAAAAAAGTTAACAGTTAAAATCAATTACCAATTGCTAGTATCCAAAAGTGAGTTATAGCATTACTATATAACAAATTATTTCCAATTCAAGCGTGTCATTTTTCATAAACGTCACTGGATGGATAATTAGGGGGAGTTAGTGTTGCAGAAAGATAATGAAACTTCAAGGTCTCGGCTCACAGCCGAGACGTTATTTAAACCCAAGTTTCAGCGACGTATGCTATATCGTGGTGTCAGATTAAAGCGTGATCAATGAATTGGATGTGAAATGACAAACAAAAACACTGATTTGCAAAAAAAATTGTAGAAAAATACTTGAAGTTGAGATTTGTTTCACCCCATTCCAAAACGCTAACATTTAAATCAAAGCACTCGCAGGAACCTTTAGCAATTTGATTAAAACTGTAATGGCGCCCTGTGAATTTAAAAGTTCTTGTCTCAAAAAGAAATACACGTAGGCCTACACTATATCTTCACCAATGCCATTAGAGCTAGGTTAGGTTTTGTCCCGTAGGACAAGCGATCTGCGCCTGTCAAGTGATTTCTATTACAGAAATAATCACTTTCCAAGTATGGAGAAAATCGTATTGCTTTAAAGGTCCATAAAAATGTCGATCAAACCTAGTTAACTCTTACCTTCATACGCCTTCTTGGTCTTGCTAAACAAGTTTTCCGCCTGCCGTTTGTTGACAGGATCAAAATGCTTGTCGGGATGATATAATCTACTCAAACGTCTGTACGCATTACTTATTTCTTCGTTAGAAGCCTGCAAAAGGGAATTTACTGTCGTTTAGCTGCACTACGGTAGTACCGTTTGCTTAAGCATTGCAAACAATACGGCATTATCGACAATGCACATTGTAGTTTAATTAAACGAAGATGATTTTTGCGCGAGAAATGATCCACATTTATAGAAGCAGCTGAACTCGCAAATTACCTCCCGTCCCACATTTAGAAAGGTGTAATAATCTTCGTCTGAATCTCGAATCACATCGATTTCATCCTCACTGGAAGCGGCCATTTTCGAATCGCAAAAGTTCAATGTGACCAGATGCATTTCAAATTCAGCCCTGAAAATTCCCCAAATTATTCCCTATTTAATCAGTGGTGCCGAAGAATTTAAAAAACAAAACAATTATTTGAAACAATATTTCAGTTTGCATGTTTCATGCATGCATATCTTTACATATGTGTAACGATGTTTTAAGTTTTGAAATTTTTGCCCACGTACATGCAAGAATATAGCAAAACAAAATTTTAAATGTTTTCTGGAAGAGAGAATTATAATTCAAATTAGAAATATATGCATGTATTAAGAATAAAAGGTCATGTTATAATTATGATTTCTTTCTGGTGTACAGTTTACAGTGTATATTTATAGGTTGTTGAGAACAAGCATATAATGAGCATCGACCAATGAGAGCTATCAGCTTATCGATTGTCTCTTCCAGCTTATCAAAAGCAATACTCATGCCAATTGGATGGAAAACGAGTCCTTAGAAAGGAAAGATTAATCGCAAAGAAAAGCGCTTTCGCATACATCGGTCCATATATTTCAATTCCTACTATAGGCCTATATCCTGGTTTTGAACAGACTACACAAGAATATGATAATGCCTCACAGATTATTACAGCAATTATTTATTAATTACAGTAATTAAATTGCAACTAAAGATGCCAAAATGTTGTCTTACTTGGCAATAAGACCCCTGCCCTTTTACTGCCCTTGACCTCTTCACCTCTTTTTGTGTAATTTCTTATAATAAAAAAAAGGTTAAAAAAGGTGATTAAAAATATCAACTAATGCTAAAGTGAGGCTCGCAGACTCATTGATTCAGACTCTTGACAATGAGAATAGGAAGTAATTTTTGTCTAGACATGGCATGAATTATTATCGATTCTACATTTAAACAAAAAAAAATCAAAATCAGTTTGATGCAAAATGTTCAACAAAATAGGCACTAAAATGATCAAATTTTGCATTGTTGTCTTGCATTTTGAACACTTTTTAAAACCCGAAGGTGCCTTATATTTAGATCAAAACTTTCGATTTAGCCACCTAATTTATTAATTAGTAACTTATATAGTGTGGCGCATGTAACTCCTCATTCGCCACACTTAATTGTGGCTACTTTGAAAAATAGATTGCCCACCCCTGATCTATATCAAATTGTTATTTATTTCTCATGCACTGTAGGTCACAGTTATAGGTCTATTAATTTCGACTAGTAATGCATTTCTGAATTATCATCATTTGCATAAAGAAACCTTCTGCCTCAGTGATTTTGTTTAAATGTAGAATCGATAATAATTCACGTCATGTCTAGACTAAAATTACTTCCTATTCCCATTGTTAAGCTTATAATTTAGCACAGATAACAATGTGTAAATGAGTTTGAATTGATGAGCAGGATAAAACGATCCTCAGACGGTGTTTACATTTTCATTATATTATATTTAAGACTACTTACGTGTACATGTACACGCATCAACCGCACTAATCTAACTTTATTAAAATAATTGCCATTTATAGGAATTCTTAAAACACAAGAAATAAATCGAAAAAGAAAGTTATCAGCATGTATTTTAATAAAATCAACGCGGTGTTAAGTAACGTTTAGGAAACCCAAAGTTAAGATGATATAAAGAGTAAACGTTATATAGTAAATCATATTTTTATTTGTTTAGTTTTTGAAAAATGTATATTGGGCTACAAGATGAAAACTATTAAATATCGTTAATTTAAGGAAAAGAAATTTTAAAAAAATATATTTTTATTAATGTAAAATTGGTGGACCACCAGGGTTTCAGCTTTGGTTTATAATTTCAAAATGCCCCCCTCCTTTATTTATATTTATACATAAAAAATTGAAGAAATTTGAAAGGAGGATTGAATAGGAGGCTGCTATGCAGGGAGGCCCCGTTTTAGGCGGTACGTCGCATAACGTTTTTTTTCTTCAAATTTCTAAATTTCTAAAATTTTGGGTTACAAAAACGGGGCATTTTGAAATTATAAACCAAAGCTGAAACCCTAGTGGACGACTAATTCAGTGGCGCACCCAGGACCTACTTATTTTTAGGGAAAGGGAAGGGGGGGGGGGGGAGGGAAGGGCACCAACTTCATTTTTCTGATTTTTTATGGACACCGTAGGGGAAAAATTTGAAAAATTAGGTTAAAAATACGATATTTCCCCATGCAATTTAATACAACAATTCTTGATAAATTTCCTTGAGAATTTCGGAACGCCGTAGGCGAAAATTTGGCAAATTTGGGTTTCAAATACCGTTATTTTAGCCTCAACATTTTATAAATATTTGCCGTTATTAAAAGAAACGCCGTAGGCGATAATCTTTAAAAACTGTATTAGAAATAATAGCAAAATAAGGCCATTTAAGCAAGAAAATTTCATTGATCAAGTAATGAAATCATGGACTGCTTTTTGGCCGGATGGGGGAGCACGTGCCCCGGTGCCCACGCCCTGGGTGCGCCACTGGACCAATTCTACGTTGGTAAAAACATTAATCGAGCAATGCTCTTGGTTCATCCTTAAAAAAAATTAGGAAACTAAATATGAAAATTTCGGTTGCAAATGAATTCGCGTTGAGCGCCCAATTCCGCATTCAAAAAACACGGTCGGCAGGTAGCGCCGCTTAGCGGTGGTTGGGCGCACCTGGGCCGGCTCCTAGAATGGAGGCGTTAGGCTTAGGAGGCTTCCTTCGCTAATGCATCCTTGATAGTGCGTTTAGCGAGCAATGGAGGACAGCAATGGCGCTTACAGTCACAGAAGGTAAGAAGAGCTGTGCGTGAATGTTTGTGGTAGCGTGGTGCACGTTGAGAAAATTCAAACGAAGAAAAGCCGGGCGAAATTTCGCGGCGAATGACCCGGTTTCACTGCCATTCGCCGATCTCAGTCCCTCCGCAATTAATAAATATAATTGTTGCCTTTTTTTATACTTGGGATGGGAAGGGCAGTGCTCACACATCTGATACGTATACACAGGAGTACAATCGCGGGCGGAGTAAACGAGGAGCGACGTGTAAACGTTTGTTTTTTAAAAGAAATAATAATAAATTTGAAAAATCATGTCTAATTGTCTGTTGATATCGTTAAAATGGATTAGCAGTATTTTTGATTTTGAAGTGCGGAGCGATTGGAACGTTCGAAAAAAGGCTGCGTGTTTTAGGCCTAACTCCGTTCGATTTTTTCGGTTATCGTTTTTAATATCCGTTTCACCGGACTAAAAATCAACGTTAATTATTATTGCGATTATTAGCGATCGTTTCACGATAAGCTTTATTGCTGTTTAAAGTGGGGAATCGATTGAAACGAGCGCGAGAACACTTTTGAAAATATTTTAGGCTACGTGTACTGTGTGTTTCGAATTAAGCAGGTTGTCAAAATGAATAACCAACATATGCTTACATATCGCGAGAGGGTCGTCCACAAAATACCCATTCGTAAATACATATTTTGGAAATAATGTACACTGTATAACAAACGTATCACATTATTCGCAAATATATTAAACAGATATGTTACAATGGAAATTATATAATTTATATTTGTAATATTCACAAATATACAAGTAGAGTACATGTATGTATTCGTATTATATACATGTATCGTAGGAAAGAACATTTTGAAAATAATATATAGCAAATATACGTTTATATATCATATTATTCGTAAATATACTAAACATATATTTTACGATGGAAATTATATTTGTAATATACGACAAATACACAATTACTGTATATATTTGAATTATATTTTCAGCATATCATAGCAAATCATAGGAAAGCACATTTTGGAAATAATATGTAACAAATGTATCGTATTATTCGCAAATATATTAAACAAATATGTTACAATGGAAGTTATATTTGTAATACACGACAAATATACACGTACAGTATATATACGTATTATATTTTCAGAATATCGTAGTAAAGCATCTTTTAAAAATAATATAAGCTATAACAAATATACATGTATGTTTGATATCATATTAGTCATAAATATATTAAACATATATTTTACAATGGAAATTATATCTGTATTGTACGACACATATACACGTGCAGTATATGCATGTATATTCGTATTATATCATAAGAAAGCACCTTTTAGAAATAAAATAACAAATATATGTTTATTTATATATCATATTGGTCATAAAGATATTGAACACTTATGTTAGAATCAAAATTATATTTGTAATATGCGACAAATATTTGAGTAATAATACATGATATGGACATATACAGTGTATATTCGTGTTCTATTTTCAGAATATATTTTCCATATATTTTACGATGATGACATCCGGAAAATAGAGAAAACATTTTGAAAAAAACCATCAAATGAGAACTTAAGAAAATGACGTCATATCCCGTCATAAAAGAGATTATCGGCGGATATGACGTCATTTTTTTTTGTAAGTCGTCGTTTCGTGGATTTTCTCGTACTAGTAATCGCTAACTCTAATATCCAATCAACGTAAACGCTTAAGCAAAATCTTCCTAATGGAAAAAAAAGATGAAAACATGGCATGAACTGCATTGATCAACATGTATTTGTTTTAATTTTTAAAAAAAAAAAATATTGTGACCGATATATTCATAGGTTATGTTAGGATGCCTGCTAGCATAGTGGCAAGGGTAGAAAATTGACTCCAAAAGTTGTAGGTTCTGGGTTCGATTCCTGCCAATATGCACATTTTTTTTTTGAACGTTTGAGATGCATTTCATGTTTTTAAAATAGATTGATCATATATCATGCAAGATATTTCAGGTAATTATTTTACGCATGAACTATATATTAAAAATAAAAATCAACGTTACTTTATGTTCATGTTATTCATAAATGGAATTGGTCTAATTAATTTTTACACCTACTTAATATATAACTACAAATATATATATGCCAGCTAGTACGCGAATTAATAGTAACTGGCACGCTAAGCACAGTGATACTATCAAATTGATAAACATTTCATTATATCAAAGTCAAGTAAGAGCGTACACCGCATAAACTACGACCGCCATCATTTTGATTGAAACGATATCTTGCAACGAAATTTGGAAAATCGAATTCATAAAATTAAACAGGAAAGGGGGAAAGGTTCATTCAAATCAGATTATCATGGACTAGAGGTGTTCAGGGGTCAGCAAATTCGGACGTCCAATTTTTATTTGTCTTGTAGGAGGTTTAAAGCTCATGAGTACGTTGAAACTCGGGGATAACGATCACTAATGTAATGAATTGAACGGAAATGTGACATATTTCTGGCCACTTTTTGTGAATGGAGGTCATCCTGCAGTTTTATTTCATATATAGATGTCGCTCATTATTATGTTTTTATAATTTTTTAATTATTTTCTATTTCTTGGGATTCAAATTGATCTTCTCGTTATAAATTCCCCAACCGTTCGTTAGTGAAACCGAATTTAAAGCTTGACCCTTAATAAAATATCACTATGATTTTACGCTGATATAAGTAAAACATTAGTGATATTACTATGTTTCTGTACTGATATCACTGTATATATATGTATATACATACTGGTTTTTGGGACTACTAATATCAGTATATTTGTACTGATATCTCCTGTACCGATTATACTGATCTTTTCACCAGGGTAAGATTTCGATTTAATTATCCCGAATTTTTAACAAATTTTTAAAGAGTTTTAAAAGAAGCATCCTCCACTTCACAAATGATAGATATCAGTTCAACGAACGATGTCTCAGAGATAAGTGATGCACAATAACTCGTTTCGTTTAATAACGCACGGGGGCAGCACATTCCGCAGTCCCTTAATGAATCGTGCTAAATTATGGATTTGTTATTTATGATGGGGAATAGAAAGTCGTCCTCTTTTACATCGAGTCTTCGATCGATCCAGAAAACAGACAACAAAATCAGGCGGTAAAGTGGCGCCACATATTGGCTGTGCCTTCATTCCACTCCACGATAAACTACAATAGATTCTCCAGAAAAGGAAGGAAAACAGAACGGAGCATAATAAGTTTTAAGAGAACTACGAATAAAATAAGAAGCCATCTACGAAGAGGCCAAAGATAGCTGCTCGTTATCTGAAACCGATCGTATTTCACCGGTTTAATGATGTTCAGCGATATTATCATTATTATTACTTGTTTTTTCTTTCTTTTTTTTTTGCTTTTTTTGGTCAAACATCGTGGAGTCCAATTATTTCAGTTAAGCTTTTTTTTTACGTAGAATTAATTCGGAGTCTCAGTTTACAGTAATGAAATTCATTCGACCGTGGGGACATGGCGAATTGGAAAGCTTGGATAGATAATGTTAGAAGAAAGAAAAAAAAACGTTCAGCCTGAAATCTTAATGCTAAATTTCATTTGGTTTTCCCTATAAGGAGATTTCCTTTACAATTAATAAAAGATAATTTTTCACGGGTTATTTGATAACAGGTGGTATGGAGGCCCAGGCCCGTTTATTCGGGGGGAAAAATGATTGGAATTTGCAAACTTGAGAAAATGCGAAACTTGGGCTTCACCCCTCCTATTTTCATAAGAAGATGTTCTCAATAACGCATTTTGATTTTAATGATCCCAGATATTAAATAAAAAGTTATCGTATTTATAAACATATATAGACAGATCCGTCAGTTGTGATTAATTTTATAAAGCAATTCGCCTCCCACGTTCTCGTCATTAAATGCATTTATGATCATTATTGGAAATCAGTCAAAAATCCATTGTTCGTTATTACTTTTAGATTAGTTTAGTTTAGTCTCTACGACGCAACGTTCCCTTTATTAATTCTACTGTTTATATAAATCAAAATGTTAACGAAATTCTGGCAAAAAACGTTTATTTAATTCGTAAGATACACATACGCCGTTCTTTTAATAAAATAAGAGGTTGGCAACGTTTTATTTTTCTTCAAAAAAGTAATCGCAAATGATAGCTTTTTAATAGATTATATGTTTAATAAATATTGATTATATCTAATCTCAACAACACTTTAGCTGCATGCCTATTTATAAAGAAATATTTTATTAAAAGTCTGAAAAGTTCATTTCTATGGAAACTGAATATTCCAAACAAAATGTTGTATATCAGTCAGTCTGGAATAAAAATAAATAAATACATAAACAACTCAGTTTTAGGGTGGGACCTAAATTGCGAATTGTTGTCCCGTGGTTTAAGGTACTTGATGTATTAAAACATATTACAACCACCTGAAGCATTATCTGAACCATCATCTCAACCATCTGTAACCATCGACCTGCACCCCCCCCCCCCACCTTTATCACTCGCAATGACATCGTCATATATCCTTGTTAATTTTAGAAAGTGTCAAGGCTGACACTCCTGACCTCCTAGGAGAACGATATATATCACTGACTCCGTTGTAATACATTATGACAACAGGCAGGCGGTGTTCCTTTGTGCACACTATGTAACAAAAATATTTTAAAAATATGCAAAGCAGACAAATGGATCGATATTAAATTATATGCGAATATACCCAGGTACGGACTTCAGGCTCGTTGGGCCCCAGATGGAAATATCAGTATAATCAGTAAATGCATTAACTAAAGCAAGTCTATGTTACCTATTTTCTTTTTTTTTTTTAAATGGAGTAAATTCTGCCTAAGTAGACTTTCTTCGTATCTTCCATAGTTTGAAATTCTATATTTCATATAAAAATATTTTTTAAAAAACGGCCTTCGAAAAGTATGTTTTTAATTTTTTGTAAAGGTTTTTCAATGAAAAAATAAGTCATTTTTTTAAAAATTCAGGCTTCTTCAGTTCCATAAAATTTTATATTAAAATATTAATTTTGTGGGAGCCCAAGGGGAATTGCTTTTTTTGCCTCCATATAAATTCGATCTTGAATATTATAAAGCAAAAAATGACAAAAATTTGCACGACGTCACCTACATATGCCATTTCAGGTATATCCAAAAAGGATGCCCATCATGCAACAAAATTACAAACACATTTTTGCTTTAAATGTTTCTTATAATTGCTAAATTCGTAAATTCACTCGTATGAGTGATTGTCCACCAGGGTCTGCATTATTTATCATTTAAAAATATCCGGTTTATTTTTTAAAAAAATCTTAGAAAGTTTTGAAAAAATATTGAAAAGAAAAATTCCAAGCAGGTTGCACTGCAGAGAAACCCGATTTCAGGGAGGTCGCATAACTAGGCCAATATTTTTCAAACTTATTAATTTTTATACAAATAGATCGGTCATTTTCAAATAATAAGTAATATAATGCAGGCCCTAATGGACAACCAGTTCTACACGGTGGTGGGGAAATAGATTTAACAATCACAACAATCATTTGAAGCGTGAATGTGTAATTCGTTTGCGTGATGAGCAACTTTTTGGGGTCGGTCTTAATAACATCCAACCTTTATCGTATAAAATCGACCGAATAATCGTGAGGCCATGTCTGCGTTTTGGGTCTTGGTGTCACACCCCATGGCGCATCAAATGCCTTTCTCTTTGCAAATCTGCCTTTATTTGAACCATATATTATAGTCCGTGTAATGGAGGGAAATTCGTTCGACGCTATAACAATAACAGTGGATGTAAATAAAAAAAAGGTCGATTTATAAACTAAGATACAGCAACAAAAGCGACACAATTAACCCTAATGCGGCTATTGATAGCTCGACACGGATGCCTTAAAATACGCACAATGCATTCCAGCATTGATTTTTCGACTGGCTTCATGTTTCAGCTCCCTCTTTTTTAAGAAGTCCAATAAATTGCTTTCGTCATTACTAAGCCTAGTCTCTCTTTTTTTTTTACAAGCCTTTCTTTTCGGCTATCCGGTTACTGTGCATTGAACATTCCCTTGCAAATGCTTATCGTAAATTCCCCCCCTAAACCCAAATGGTGGGCGGTGGTTAGACAACGTTGTTCCCATGCAAAATGTCTTGGCTCAGAAACGATATTCCCCATTTATTTTTTTCTTTATTCAGCTTTTTTATTTTAAAAAAAATACAAATCCGATAAGGTTCGCATTGCTGGGCGATTTACGAGCCCTTGCAATAATTTTTTTTATACATGTTGGGTACAAGTGTACTTGACAAACGGCGGAATTTGAAAAATAGGATGAATAATATTAACTATCGAATGCCATTAAATTTTGACGTGCATTAAATATGATGGTACGAAGGCATTAATTCACTTTTATCCAGCTAAACCCGGGAACCCTGGAAAACCTGGAAAAGTTATGGAAATGTAAGGGGGGGCAATGACTTATTTTGCAAACGTCAGAAGTCAGGGAAATTTGACATCAATATTCAAAATGCTCTCACATAGTTCAAGGTGCCGACTGGAATAAGAAGTCATTAAAGTCATGAGTGAATTTAAATTCAGGTCATTGAGGTCATGTGAAGTCATAATGTTTACATCATGTACTAAATTAAAAAAAGAAAAAAAAGATTGGTTGAAGCTCTGTATTTTTAATGGCTTTAAAAATCATGGCATGGAAAAGTTATTAAAATCAAGGAATCAAGAGAACTTGTTCGATGAACTATAAAAGTCAGGGATAAATCAGGGAAGTTGAAAATTTCATTTTTAGAGGAACCCTGTTATCGTGAGAAATAAACACGGGATAGGTAAGCAATATTTATTAGCAATGTTTATTAAATTTTGTGCCCACATGTTTGCTTCAATTAATTTTAAGAAACGCTAAATTTATTTTCAAATTATATGCATATGGTAATTTACGTTATATGAAACATGATAATCCCTATTTACTATGGTCTATCATATTTCATTTAATTTGAAAATACCCCGTCAGCAATCAAACCTCCGAATTAAACGGATTTTCCCCAGGTTTATTTAATTTTGTGAAAATAAATGGGACGTTTTCCAAATGAAGAAAGAGGGAAAAAGTAAATACAGCATTGAAATTAAATATTTGAATCAAACGTGTGTAAAATTATTTGCGTACCTTTTAGGGTCGTTTTACGTAATATTTTCAGTGGGTAAAACTGAATTTGCCTCCACTAAAATATGACATTCCTCCTTATCGACGATTTAATAAGCATGTGGCGTTTGTTATCATTGTCAGAGCTTTGGGCATATTAATCACCCCTCGTAGGGGCATGGCGACACCAGTATAATTATGAGCTAAATAATGGCTCTTTTTAATTATTTTGAAATGTTTCCGCGAGCGTAAGAGACACGATATGATTTCTGAACAAAACCATCTTGAAAGAGAATTAAATGTAGCTACAGTTACAACCGGAGCCGCTATTTGGCACAAGTTTCACCGAAAAAAAAGTTTTTGAAATTTTCAATTAGTAAAGTGCAGTAAGTTAAGGGGTTAATTATGACGAAGAAAAACACCGTGAATTAAACATGAATGGGCGCTGTAATTTGACATTTTTTTATTCATTCAGAAATATCTTATAATATACGTGTATACCCTGAAAGAACACATAAAAGGAAAATTAATGAATTTGTTAGCATACAGTAGATTAAATGGTGAAGCTGTAAGTCTCTCAATATTATATTTCAAGACAATAGAAACAATAGATGATAGTTTATAAACACAGTGGCGGACCCAGGGGGGGGAGGCACTGAGGCACCCGCTCCACACCTACTGGATAAATTAAATTTCGTACTAGATACATGAATTTTTTTTGCTTAAATGTCCTTATTTTAATATGCAGTTTTTAACAATTTTCACCTACGGCGTTTCTCGTGATAATGGCAAATATTTATAAAATGTTGAGGCTAAAATTCCGGATATGAAACTCAGTTTTTCGACATTTTCGCCTACGGCGTCCATGCTGGTGTTGGTTACTTGACAACACTGCTGACGTCATAACCACGCCTACCAGCTGCAAATTACAGCGCCATCTGTGCCACTATCTTGCCCTAGCTCCTATAGTCACATAAACCTTTGGGGGAAAATATTGTTAGATGTTGAATTTTAATACGCTTCACAATTTCATCCATGCATAATTCTCAGAAAGCTTGTTTTTATACCCTCTCCCGGGCAAAAACCAGGGTTTGCGTTTACATAAATTTCCAGATTATTTTTCTTTAAGCTGAAACGTAATATTTATGCACACATTTTTTATAATATGCTGTCACTCGTAATTAGCAAATCTAATGAAAAAAAACCCGTGAGTTGCTTATCCCGTACCATTTATTAAAAGTTTCATTAAAAGTTGCATAAGCACTAAATAACAAATAAAAATGTTTGCAAAAAAATGTTGTAAAAAAGGATATTTATTAAAATAACAAAAGCGTCAGTGCAAACAGCCGTAATTTATTTTCCTTAATTTCCGCCTATCGAAACACGTTGTTTTAAGCGAGATAAGCAATTTTTTAGATTTTAAATTCAGTTTATTTGTTTAATTACTTTTTCAGCTTATCTCGCATTTATCATTCTATAATTACTTTCTTCCATGGGCGAAATTAATGATGCTTTTTCTGCGCTTACAAACGTTTAAGTGATCCTAAAAACGTTGGTAGATTTTTTTAATAACATTAACTTCGTTAATCACAAATAACAAGTTTCTATTTTGAGTAACATATCCTTCCCAGAAATAATAATCTCAACTTTCCTGACTTCTCCCTGACTCACTGAATAACGTCAATATCATGACGTTTTATAAATTGAAATACCTTAAGCTATGTGAAAGCAAACGTAACTTTAATACGTGAATTTTCCCTGACTTTTTCAAAATAAATCACTATTCCATGTACAACGTATTTCTAATTTCCCTGACGATTCCAGGTTTTTCATGATTTATACTAAAGCGCCCTCTTTTTATGTAACCAAGACCACAAGAAATGTATTTTTTTTTCAAATAAAACAATGGCATCTTTCTAAAGCTGTTTTTTGTATCACGTAGGAAAAACCGCTGGATCCCAACCCAAGAAAAAAATCGAAAAATCCAAGAAAGTGGAAAATTCGGCCAAAAATCCGAAACAAGGTAAGAAAAATCCCACTAGGTGGCCTCACTTTTTTGTGGTCATCGATTTTTTTTAAAAGTAACTGCTTCCTAGACCGATGATATAACATACATTTGGGGAAACCAAAATCAATGCCTTTATAATTTTGCAATTTCTATAATATACCTATCGACTAAATGACGGAAACTGAACGTTAGGCTTCGCTACGTTTCACGTTTATATGAAATCGTTAAACGCTAAAATTTGTAAGGCAAAAAAAAAAAAAGATATGAAACGTTCAAGAGGCAACCGATCATAAATTGTGATAATGCCATTCCGTATACTGGAAATCGTTACGAAGCTGGCGTTTTTCGCGAAAAATCATTTTGTTTTTATTGTTTTTTGAAAACCAAATCAATGATATGTACCGTATTTTTAACCGTTTTTCGATTGAATGGTAAAGTTACTACAGCGCGAAAATGTCCAGATATTATTGTTGAATTTCGCTAAATTGTGATGTGTAGAGTTTGCAAATTTGACGAAAACATTTGCACGTATAATTTTCAAATATGATGATGCTTATTATATACAATTCATTCCTCGCAAGTCATATTCGACTGCAAACTGCTATTTATTCATATTAATTCCGGAAGTGGTTAGCTTCATCAGCTAAATTAAACGATATAATAAAGTCAGGGTCGACTTTTTGACCCCTTACCACACCCCCTTCTATTGCATTCTCCCGTCCCCAGGGTTCTCATCAAAATTAAATTAAACACCCCTCACTTTTTCAGGTTTTTTTTGGAAAGAAATTAGCTGACTTTAACAAAAATGCTTACAGAGTAAATTGAAAAAAAAATACTAAATACTGATGCTACTCAAACACAATGAATCATTTAAGATTATGGCAATTTAAGGCTGACATTTTATATGATGAAAATATCCCTGACTTTTGTATGAAAATTTGAACTTTCCTTGACTTTTCCCTGACCTTCATAGGTTAATTAGTTCTTACTTCCAAGGAAATTATAGGTTAATTAGTCATTACTTTCACGACAATTCCAGGCTTTCCAGGTCAGGCCCAGGTCAGGCCCCATTTCCAAGTAATACAAAGCCCAAATGACGTCACTGTTTTTTTTAGGAAAAACGTCATTTTGATTAGGAAAAAGGTCCAAAAACTGATGTCGTAATACCCTTAACAAGTGCTGCCTTAAGTTCGCATTAAATTATACCACATTTCAATCTAAAAGTACGTCCCATTTCCCTAAACATGACGTCAAAGTTTAATATAAATGAGTTTTCTTAGAGGCATTTGACATGAGTGTACATTTTGCTTTTAAAATTTTGAAAACAAGTTATTTTTGCTATTATCTCAGAATGAATTTCTATTTAACCAGTACTGTTTTTCCACTCACCAATTAGCACATATGGAATTTTTGCTTTAAAATGACGTCATTTGACGTTTTTTAAACAAACATGTCATTGCAACGACTTTTTGAATCGTCCCAAAGAGAGATTCTCCCCCCCCCCTTCAGGGGAAATGGAATTTAAGGAATTTCGTAATGAGGTGTAAGCCCATCTTATAAGAAGCAGGGGGAAAAAAAACCACAACGTTTTTTAAAAGGCATCCCGAATGAAAACTACTCGGAATTTTTAATCAATTTTAGGAGCTAACTCATTGCTTGTGTGTTATTCGAGAGGAAAGGGGAAAAGGCATCTTCACTATAAAATTAAAATCGTAAAACTTAACAACAGAGTACCTTTCTCAAAAAAATCCCAAAACCCAAAATTTTAATTTTCCACTCGTGACAAAAGTCCCACGATTACCGATTGTGAGGGACTGAGTTGAATTGAATTGACAAATGGTGGAAGACGAACAGCTCAACGTTGTTGTTTCATCATAACAAACATTTATTTAACACGCATGATTTGACGTACGAGAAGGCCAACGATGGACCCACAACACAATTAATATCCAAGCAGAAACACGTTGATTATCAATCGGGGGAAGAAAGAAACAAACAAAAACAAAACAAAAGAGGAACCAAACGAAATTCAAGAGCTTTCAAACTCCATGGTTACAACGATGTCGTAATTCATGAAACTTGATGAGCGTGCCACTCGTGGAGAAGCTTTTTAGCGTATTTTTAGCCGTTTTTTTCCCCCCAAAGACTAGATCTGATACGATTTTTCATCATAAGGATTACGGGCATCACACGCCCATCCGATTAGTCTTTATACTGTTAATACCTGCTACGCATTTCGCTATTATGCGTTGTTCATGTGTCGCTATTTTTACCATGTCCCTCGCAAAATTAATGACCTTGCGCATACAGTACATGTAGCTGCTGGTATTTGATGAAAAACGACAGGTTCCAGCAAAACTTAATTTGGTACGTGATCATGACCCCACCATGGAGCTGTCGCTGCTAATGTCAGTTAGGCATGGACATTGTTAAAAAAGTCAATTTAGAGTGAAAGACAAAGTTTTAGCAAATCCCGGTTGTGCGATTGTTCATTTCAAACCCAATTTTCCAGGATAAGACAAATGGTGGTTGTTGCTTTTTCGTTTCGTTTGTTTTTCTCCAGTGGAGGGTGGCTCGTCTTAAGTGGCCAACTAATTTCGTCCAAATTTATCTATTAATAGTTTCGCTAAAACTATGATTTGTTTTCGAAAATGAGCTTGTCGGAAGGATGGCTTTAAGTGAGCCTTGCACTTTGAAAGTTGCGAAGTCACAGTCGACATCGAACTAAACTAGCGTCTGTCAGCGCCCCCTTTGATGGCTATTATCACGTCATACTTTCGATTTTTTTTCTTTTAAATTTTTAACGTGTCAAAAGTTTGCCACAGACCCCATTCAAAGGGAGATTGTCTGTGTACGGTAAACATGCAGGTAAATTAATATTGCACATTATCAATTTTAATACACTGAATTGAGATAAGAGGCCGTCCATCAACGTTCTTCAACAGGTGGTTTTTTTTTCATACACTTGTTATAATTGCTAAATCGAATCGGAATATCTTTAAAATTAGTCTGGGTCTGTAACGTACAACGAATCCGTTATTTTTATCCCCGCGTAGTCCACTAGTCTGAGTTATTTCTTATAACTTGTAAGTGCAACATTTATTTATAAACATTAAATTAGATTAAATTTGAAAATAGGTGTTTCGTAAATAAGCGTTTACTCTAAATTCAGTTTATATATATAAAAACAAAATTAAACATTTTCAAATTATAAAACTTAACGCAAACCCAACGGACGACCGATTTCTACACTGGAAAAATAAATTTAACAATTATAACAAGTATTTGAAACTTGGAAAACTCGAGGAATTTTATGCTCAACCTTGAATACCCGGAAAACTCATGGAATTTCGAATTGAAACCTGGCATTTTTCAACACCGACTTTATTTTGTATTTTTTTTAACCGTATTCCGAAATTCAGCAAAGCAAATTGATTTGTCTAATAACATTTACACCGTTTCCGATAGCGAATACTTAATTTTGGAATGATATCCAAACTTTCTTGCAGTTCATTTTGTTTCCAAGGTAACACCTGTTACCAGCGTTGAAACTAGTCATCAGACTATTTTTATGAACCTGTAAAAATGATATGACCCTGAAAAATTCAGGGAATTCGGTTTTTCGGAAACTAGTAGTCACTCTGTATATCGTTATCAGAATGAACCAGATTAAATGGGAGTGGTTTCTCGAAATGTGCTGGGTTTTTTTTCTTAGGTGTCTTTTTATTTGTCTTTTTTAAACAAAGATTTTTTTTGCGTTTCTTTTCACGATAAACCGTTTATGATGTCCCGGTGCATGCTAATGCAAAAACTCAATATTGAATTTAGTAAAAAGGGATTGTCAATTCCTGTGAGCCGAGTCCGCTAAAAATAGTTTAAGGCGAAGACCAACTCTGCAAATGGCTCTTCACGGGTTGGAAATTGCACGTCTATTTTTATTTGTTATATTATTTTTATTAAATTTGGCGACACGTCCCCCTTTGCTCGAGGACGTCAGAAACACGGAAGATGGTCGTTTTTCAACACAGACAAACTATACATCTTTTAGTGTCTCTTTTCTATACGCTTTGATGGCATTTCTGGAAGATGGCATCTCTACTACTAAACCCGTCTAGATATGAGCGAATGTCAGCTTCAAATAAAAAAAACGAAGAAACACAAGACTTTGAAAACTCAAGGGAGATAAAACACCAACATCTTCAAAGAATAGGATACAAAAAAAATATACAACGAAATGTTCGTTTGTTGTGCGACTATACTTCGCCGGATCTATACATGTCAGATATCAGGATGATAGGGCTCTGAAGAGCACTGAGCAAAAGAAGACAATGGGTCTTCGTGGGAGCGTCTCCATATCATCGTAACAAACGGAATACAAGAGCACTGAACGCTACGTATCACCATCCTCAGTGGACACTGTTACATGTACTTCAAACTGGAACCAGAAATATTTGAAGGGTGCCAAACCGTACCGTCGTAAGTGCCATGCCCTTAAAATACGTTTGTTCAGCTTAATACATTGTAGGGGTTATTTCCCCACCCTGGTGGACAGATCAGTATTGTGATATCAGTGCAAATATACTCATGTGTGGTGATATCAGTAAAACGATTTGTGATCACACTAAGCATACTGATATCAGTAGTCTAAATAACCACTATACGTAGTGGTATCAGTATAATATACACAGATTTCATTAAGCATACTGATGTCAGTAGTTTAAAAAAACTATATATATAGTTATATAAGTTTAAAATCATGTTGTGATGTATAATGAAAAGGGAAAATGATCAATATCAATAACGCAAACAGGGCTGTGCGCAAAGGGGGTGTCTTGGTGGTGCCAATGTGCGAAGAATCCCTTAAAACTTGGACGTCAAAATGAAGGAAAGAATGACGTCATTGCGCTGTTACCCCTGGAGAAAAGATCAGTGTGTGATTCTCTACTGATATCAGTATGGTTTTATACTGATATCACTACATATATACTGGTTTTTGGGACTGCTAATAATGGCTAATATCAGTATGTTTAGTGGTATCAGTATTATAGTGTTTTTTGGGACTACTAATATCAGTACAGTATGTTCAGTGATATTCCTACTTTTTTTTACTAATATCAGTATATGATCAGTACGTTTGTACTGATATCTATTGTATTGATTATTCTGATCTTTCCACCAGGGACCCTACTTACAACGAGAGAAGAGGGTGTTTTGAACGTTTATTAGGGGTGCAATACATGTGGCACATACGACGTTTATATAAAAAATTGGACGAAAACAGATGTTTTACTAAGTTCTCGTTGTTGTTTTTTCGTAACTAAACGTCAATATGGTGCAATCTATATTTTTCACGAAACTGCCCAATCTTACCCTGGCACTTGACACGTTACGGTTTTGGCATCCTTAGCTTTACACGTTCTGGTCGGAAAGTAGCGAAAGGATAGGATTGAATAATATCAATATAACTCTTGTCGGAATTGGTGAAAACTGCACACACACAAAAAAATAGTTGTCTGGAAATAGATGGTGTTACTCAGCGGCTTTCGGAAGACGTTAAATAGTGCAATAGTGTAAAAGGATAAATGCGACGTTCCGAAATGACAATTGGTATTGCGAACGACTTCCTGTCATGAAAGTGGTCTGCCACGGGGTTGGACATAAAAGTTTTACGTCAGGTGGCAGAGTGCTGATAAATTTAATCGCCGGTTTTAATTGGGAATGGAATTTAACGGCCCGTTATTAAACTACAGGAGGAGATAAGGAAGGGGGGGGACGTCAACGGATTTAAACTTCCGTTTTATATCGACGTAACGTTCGTGAAAACGTCATAACTTTCTTTACATGTTTCAGTGTTCGAAATCATATATGGCATTTCGTCCAAATGTGTTTTCAGTTAACAATGTTGGGTTTTGAACGTAGTTTTGGGGAGTCCCAAAAAGACCTCTGCGGTTGGGGAGGGGTCACACAAACTGGACGATAGTGGACTAGAAGGGATAGGGGTCAGCAAATTCGGACATCCATGTTTTCTCACTAATGTACTAAATATGTTCCATACAAAAATAATTTTATTAGTTTTTTTCTTTACAATAAATGCATTTTGTTCATCAAGTAGATATTCAATTGAAAATCGGTGTAGTTCGTTTTGTGAACAATTTAAATCACTTTCGAATGCACCCAAATCGACTAAAATAGCATAGCATTGCTTAAAGAACTAGCTAGGGCCTATTCCGATTTTAAATTAGATTTCTGCTTAATTTCTGAATTGAATGCATTTAGGGGGGGATACAGTTTATTTGCTTACAGGTTTATATTATTGACCTACCAGTTATAGGATCGAAGATCAGATTACATTAACTTTTGACGTCTTGTTAAGTGGAAATAAGACCTTATTTATGATTGAAATGTGATAGCACATGGCACATACATGTAAATAAACTGGCACATGCTAGAGATTACGACGTCATTTTTGTACTTTTTCATACTCAAAATGGAGTGCTTGTTGGTTAAAAGTAAGAAAATGAAGAGGCACTAATATGTGCCATAGTCTTGTTAGAAGAGTATCAAAAGGCTTAACCAATCAGAAATATTCAGCTTATAGATCATGCCCACCGACCGGAAATGAGTCATGAGACAGGAAAGATCAATCGCACAACAGGCTGTCTCTTTCTATTGGTCCATTTGATTTCTCACGATACTCTACATTTAACAGGACCATAGCTGGGCTTGGGAGGACTTCAGGCGATAATGGACTAGAGGTGGATAAGGGGTCAAAAAGTAAGACTTTTCTGGACCATAAACTGAAGTTTAAGCAAACATAATACTACGTGCAGTATGTTTAGCAGTTAACTGTAAAAGCCTGCCCATTTCCGTCTCAATTTATGAATATACAATGTACCTGCCACGAAGAATATTAAATTATACGTCTCAGCATGTTCGCCGAAATTTTCGTTTCTGACAAAATCCAATATCTTCAATAAAATTTCTCCTCGAATTCAATGTGAGCGATTAGGCAAATCCACTCGGCGTGTTTTCAGCATTCGTGATTATCAATGCTAATTCTTTATTTTAATAAAATATTTCGTCGAAATCAATTGTTCCTCTTTTCTTTCTCGTTTTTTTTTTCTTTTTTTTTGTTGTTGTTGTAAAGATTACTTTTTACGTTCGGCTGCAGGGCTGCAAGGGGTACAGTTATTGAAGTCGGTAATGATAAGTGACAATCTGAATCCATAAAAGGGGTTTCTCTTCATAATGGATTTCCATTTTCATTCTTCGGGTTCACCAGCTTTGTATAATATGGCGAAAGTAATAGGCCTAGGTTTGAAAAAGAGGTGCACATCGTTTTTAGACCTAACTTCGCACCCGTTTTTAGTGCACTTTTGGTAGCTAGGCAGCAAAACTGTCCTTGCAAGTAATGATTTTTTCGTGGCTTTCTTTTTCTGCATCTCCCTTTCTCTTTATTTTTCCCCAAAAACAACAACTCCTTAAGTTTCTTTTTTTCCGGTAAATAAATTCCGAAAAGCAGAATGTGCAGGGCCCAACTCCAGCATTTAATAGGGCATTGAAATTGGAGGGCGGAGGACCATAAAAAGACCCGATTCCCCCTAATGGCCCTATTTCATGTTAATGCCGGTTAAAAACGACGCAAAAATATCAAGTTAATCGCGGGCTGTGAACGGGATTCATTTACATTTTCTTTTATCTCGAAAGTACAGAAAATTCGCTATTTAAATATTTGGGCCGCGATTTTTTTAAAAAAAACTTTTTTGTTTGTTTTGTTTACGAATTTAAACGAAAACTTCAGAAAGATGCTACAGAAGCAGAAATACAATGGGTCTTTCGTATAAGTGCGCTGGAAGCTTGATTTTTTTTTACCCAGCTGTAATACATGCACCCATTTGATGAGCTTGCTTTTTTTTGGTTCTATCAAGTTTTAGCTCTTTTCTGAAATAAAAAAAGAAACCAAAAAAAATCCTGTTAGCCTGAAGTTAAAATGAATTTTGGACTCTGCAAATTGTTTACTTCCATGCATTGTCACGTTTCGGTCCATTTCAAGTCATGCATCCATGTACGTGTATATCGTACAGTGAAATTCCGACAACTAAGTAAGGTTGTAAAGTGAGTTTTCTGGAAAAACCCGGAAGAAATTTGAAACAAATGAGAACAGAATTAGAAAAATGGGGAAATCGAAAACGTTGAATTGTACATGTACAACTTGCTTTATACAGTATGTTTTTCCATGTTAAATACACGGACATTTTCATATCATATAACGTCAACATTTAATGTCTATTTAAGGGCATTTCGAAAGTACGTAAATAGAAGGCGTTCTTGTTTTCAATTAGTGTTTTTGTGAAGTTTTTTAAAACAATTAATCAATTTTTTAAAAAAAGATCAACAATGAGTGACGCTTATGGATGACGGCAAAGCATTAAAATTACCGTGAAATGACTTCCAAATACAATTCTTTTAAGAGAAATACGTGTAACAGTATAACAGTATATTTTACTTTATCACAATATGGTACGTTTAAATTCAACCTACCATTACATTTTTCCAGTGCAATATTTTTGAGTGCATTTTGAGCAATTTTTTTTCAAAATTATAAAATCGGACACCGAAAGTTTGGTTCCATGGGAATTATGTCAGTATGATTAATTGGAAAAACAATTATAAGGTTCAGATATAAAAAACAAGTTAGCTGTGCTCTTTACAAAAACAAACTATCAAGGCCCTTTCCAATTACAAAATGTAGAGCATACTTCAATTAGTATAACGCTAATATCAAAAAATAAAAATCACAAAATGGTTTTGCAAAACAGCAGCAACATATAATTCTTGTTGTATGTGCCTGGTCACTCGAAAGACCGAAGGCCATAATATTCAACGAGCGTGTAATGACCAAACCATTTTCATGTATGCAATACTTTCCTATAAAAGGGAATGTCCACTGAGCAAACTTTAATCTGGATATGGACGTTCATTTGGCGTTTTATAGCATTGTTCATACAAAACAAATACAGTTTCCATTTGCCCATTTATGAGACTTCTTTAAAAGAATTTTGTTTTCAACCCTGGGCATTGGCCATCCCGAAACCACATTTAGTTAGGAAATGTAAGATCATGGATACCAGCGTTACGTGTATTGCCATTTTTATTGTTTTTTTCCCATTTTGGATTTCACATTGTGTACTCCAGTAATATGACAATTTGTTTTCAGTGGCGGAACTGGAAATTCTAACAAGTGGATTAATTGCAGGGGAAAATAGCAGGGCTCCATGATAACTAATGAGGTATCAAATACCAAATTCGAAATAAATGCATGTGAAAATACTCATCAACAGGAAAAATTGTTTTGATGTCACTTAAATCCCGGATATATAAATTGAAAAGTGAAAACAACATTTTAGCAGATGACATCTCGTCCCAAAGCGTTTTTTCTGTTATTTACTTTTTATCTTTTTCAGTTTAAAAATCGTTTGGAAGGATTTTTCAATAAATAATCTATCGTCATTCTAAATTTAAGATGTCAGTTGTTTTTATTGTTAGTTTCACTTGAAGATATAGACAGATTCCCACGACGAAGTCTCCTTGAAGCGCACAATTTCAATTGAGGAGAATAAAAAAAAATATATAAAAAACAGCCTCCAAAGTTTTTTCTTTAAACTGAAAAACAACATCCTCTTAAAAATTCTTTTTTTTCTGTTTTTTTTTGTGCCAAGATGCCAGAAAACATCAGGATAAACCGCTCTAGTATCTCGATCGGAAAAAAAACACCAGTAAAAAGAAATCAATTCCCAATTTATTACATTTAAGGCATTACGAGAAAAGACCAGTGACGTTAAATGCCCCTGAGAAAGAAGAAAATAAACCCATTATAATTCCGCCAATTAGTCAAACGAAATACTAGCTACTGTGCGGCAATGCGTTTAGGACTTTAGGACACGAATTTTTGTCCGATTTTTTTGTACTCAAAGGATTTAATAATGAAAAATAGCTAATTTTTTTAATCCATTAAAGCACTAAAGCCCAAATGGGTGGAGCTCAAACTCGCCCAGTTTGCAAGTCTGTCCGTCGGGGGCGCCAGCAACGAAGCTATTGGCGCTATTGATTAACTCTTAGCCGGCTTTAAATAAATCATCGGGGCTTTAATAATGAATTAGCTTTAAAGAGTCCCAAACAACAGCTTTGAAACTTACGAAATCCTTCGACGCGTATGATACCCAACACTCACGAAGCATTTAGAGATCGACATTGTTGAATTTTAAAATAATATATACTTATTGCGGTGTGAAATGGGCTAGGGTGGTACCGAAAGACCGAATTATTTCTATTTGGACGATTATGAACCAACGAAAGGGGATAGGGTGGGCATAGGTGTCTGAAAAATCAGAACGTCAGATTTCTAGCTATGGTGCAAACGTTTGAAAAAGAGTACATAACATTTTTGAAAAGAGTACATACTAGAAATATAACATTTCAAGTCATTTTTTTGTATGGATATCATCACGTTCCTAAAAGACAATGCTTATTGATGTATTTATTATTACATTATCTGGTTAAAAGAACCCCCTTCCTCCTTAAATAAACCCAAATACCCACTAATATTGTTTTGTATCAGCAGCCCATTTTCAGGGGCAGTACGGAATCATTTACAGTGAAGGCTTTACAGTCAAGAGTATGTACTGTGATATTACTCGATACGGTCGTAAAAATAATGATTTATTAAGTTTTTAATTGTGAACTGATGGCTATTTTACTTTGATGATGAGATAGAAAACAGTTGCTTTAAGGGACTAGTGGGTGAAACCCTTGGTCACACCTGTTGATGCACTGTCAGAATAGTACTAGTAGCATGACTATAACATTATTGAGGTAATTTTTGTATGGATGCAATACCGTCACTCAAAGACATCATTTATTGAAAGTTTTCAGTTTAATTATCTGTTTAAAACCCCACAGAAAATACCAATGTGGTTTTGTAACAACGCTGTTCTTATATTTTGGAATGCGCCTAATGTCAGTCTAATATAAGGGGCAAATTTCAGAGTAAACTTTACAGCAACATTCGGAATATGTGCTGTTTGGAATTTTAACTTACAGCTTGTTTACTTCATGTGATGAGGAGAAAGCAGTTGTTTTAATGGGCCTGGAAGCCATCTCAATGTAACCTATAAAAAAGTACCTGGCCGCTAAGTACATTAAATTTGTTCAAAATTAATTTCTAAACTTGCCATGAAAGGTACTTAAGGGTCCCCGAAGTTTCCCAAAACAACCTGTCCATTCGAGCATTTGTGTAGCGGAAACGCAGACCCGGAGAAGAAAAACAACCAACTTGATTAATTGGACAGCGGAACCAGAAATATGACTAGCATCAATTTAATCTAAAAGCGCATTTTATACGTTCCAGGCCACACGGTTATGGACCTTGATGGAAATTAATGTTTCGCATTATCAACGAATATAGGTTAACCGTACCTGCATGCGTATTTCGGGGCGGAAATGGCAGGAATTAATGCGTCCAGGTCCGAGATATGCTCATCGAACTGGGTTTTAGGGATGTCTGAATTAACGACGTAAGGGGTAACAGCTCAGTTAAATTTCTAGGCCCAAACATCAGGTGTCCATATGCAAAACGCTGTAAGGTCCGTACACATGTACGTACACTCACATCATTATACGAGCAGCAAGTGCATTGCGCCGAGACCCAAACTTCAATCTTGGTTTCATAACACAACCCAGACTCGGCTAAATTGCTAATAAAAAACTAATTTGACCCGCTTTTATGGCGCCTATAAAAAAACAAACTTCTCCGTAATTAGTCTATTATTGTTTCTCATAAACAAAAACAAATTACGTTTTAAAAAATGCGCGGGGAGGTTATTCTGATGGGAGAGAGAATATATTAAAAGAAACACCGAAATACATGTATATACACACATGTAGGCTTAATCCGATATTGGGTTCTGTTTAATGAAGTGCATCGAGTTTTTTCGCGGAATATAGCATAACCTAATTACTGTTATCTAATTTTAATCCGAGACACGATATCGGGCATGAACGGAAATGAGAGATAACAGCAATATTTATTGGGGCTTTACAGAGGCAGCTGCAATCGCCTGAATAAATAGCATCAGATTAAGAATTAAAAGGGGCGAACAGAAGTCCAGACTCTCATGGATTTTCATTAATGTTTATTTACGAGACTCAAAATCAATGCCCTCAAGTAAACTTTAAATTCGCTCTGATTTCACTTCGAAATCATGCCGAATTTCGTCGTTTTGTTGTACACGTAGTTAGTGGCCACAATTGATGATGGCTGAAGATAAACTTTTCCTAGGCCCATGGCTATTTTTCAATGTGAACCGAAAGAGATGCTCAAATGCGTTTAAATTTTGAGAATTGCTTTTGGTTGCAAAATAGATTTGTTTTGAGTACATGTAAGGAGTAAAATTTAGTCCAGGTGGCGTCCATAAAGGACATCAGAATCTGGAGGGATGTATATAATTCCGCATGTAGATATCCGATTTAAAATGGGAATATCTTGGGTGAAAAGCCATGAAACAACAGTAATCATTATGCATTATGCATTTCAATGATAATGTTTCGTATAATTTGTTTGAAGCACGAGTTTTCTGTACAATTTTCTGTACAATTGATGTGAATTTAATGGCGTTGCATTTACAGGCTATTCTCCTACGAAATTCAAGAGGAATTTTAGTCAGTTTAGGATCATTTGAAAGCGCTTTAAATTGTTTACAAAAAGAGCTAAAAAAATGCATTAATTTGTTAAATACCTGTAGTTAGGCCAGTTTCTTAGCTCGCAAGTGTAAAATTAACGCCATTTTTCTCACATTTTGACGTCAATTAATATATGTGGAAATGCGACGTTATTTTGATTGCAATTCGACGTCTTTTAGTTTAAAAAAATAACGGCACATGTATTGTAACGGTAGACTATTAGGTATAAATTATAACATCAGTATTCGGTTTCTATCTGGTCAACAATACGTCAGTTTTAATAACATTTCATTGAAAGGACAACTTGACCATTTTGATGGTGGGAAGTGAGTTTATCCAATTTGGACTGTGACGGTCAATGGAGGTTAAAGGATAAAAAACCATCCAATTGTCGACCTCTTTATGGACAGCCCCTTAGTTCATCTATGGTTTGAAACATTCACTTATACGTTTAAAGGTATAAAGTTTCACAAAGCGATTAGCACCACTTACAAGGTATTTCCCTACTCCCCTGGTTCTGTTAAAAATCTTCTTATTTTTCTCGTTTGTTATCTTTTCCACAAAAAAAAAGTTGACCATACTATACATAATGTTAGTTTTAAGTCATAATCATAATATGTTAAAACACATCATATTCTTGAGAGTGTGATTTTGATGCCAAAGATTTTTTTTATAGTTTAAAACGTTCATTTATACATGTACGTTTAAAGGTTTAAAGTTTCGGAAAACGATTAACACCAACCAGAAGCTAATGCAATTTTAATCTGTGCTTTTATTTTTTCGATTGAGTGAGCAATTCGAAGAGTGTGACCTATGCCACCAAAGGGCGTTTTCTTTTATCCAGTCGTAAACGTATAACTCGAAACAGAGCTGCTTCAAAAAGAGCAGAAATAATGCGCAAATAATACGTATCCTGAAACGGTTTTTTTTTTTGTTGGCAATTGCATCGGTTATATCGCTAGCAAAAGCCCTGAGGAAAAATTGTGAGGATAAATAGGAATAGCATAAGATTACTCCGTTTTTCCATTTTAGTCGAATATTTCTTGAGTAAATACACGATTGTGTGCCTGGCTCAGTGCAGCTTCGTAAAAAGCTATCTTGATTTTGATCCCCAGGCTCCCCCATGCCCATTGCTAGCAAAAATCCTTCTGAATGTCTCAATAAAAATAGATTTCCTGCCCGCGTGTTCCTTCTTCATTTAATAAATACTCTGTTCAAATATGGATTCAAGTCAGTTTCCTTCAGATTCCACCAGTAAAAGCATTGATGACGCAATTTGATCCTGATGCCCAAAACATTTTTTTTTGTAATGATGTTTTCGTGTGCACTCCCATTTTTTCGAGCTACACTGTAGTAAAATGCACTAATGTAATCCCCATGCCATTTCTTAGGTGCAATCGAATTAATGACCGCATGAGGGCTGGATGTGCGTTTAATTAATTATTAAATCGTCCCTGGACTCCATATAAGTCTTTGGCGGACTTGGTCCGGTGGTACATGTACTAACGAGGAATTTCACGACTGATAGAAATCCGTCTGGTTTTGTCGAAAATCTTATTATTTTTCTCGTATGTTATATTTTCCGCAAAAGCTGGCTAGGATATTTTTTAAATACGTTTTCATGATCATTGCAATAAGTGGTTTTTAATGCCGAATGGTTGTTATAAATGTGCGTTTCAGGTCGTTCGGACTTTACCCTAATTAAATGAAATTAAAAATGTCAACACAGTGTATTAAAAATAGTTCTTTAGTTTAGATTCCTAAGTGATTTTTTTTAAATAAAGCAATTTAGAATATGCTTCGGATTTTTTAACAAAACTGATTTTTTTTACTCCTTTTCTATAATTATTCGTCGATATTTTCAGTTTTATCTACTTCAAGATTTACGTTTGGAAATGCATAATTTTGTTAAAAATTATCAGCAATTAATTAATTTCTGACGATACACTGATAAAATTACTGATAAAATTTAATATTTTAATTTAATAACATTTCTCATATAAATTTGCGTTGCTTAATTTTTGCTTTTACATCGTGATTGTAAAGTGTGTGTATGTGTGACATGAAAACTTGAATCAGCAAAGTTAGCTTACATTTCGTTTTTAAATTTTAATAATTTTCAGAGTAGTCTAATTAAGAATTGTTTACTGGCAATACGACTTTGTTTATTTTAATCAAAATTAATTCTTAACTACGAATTTAATCTTTCTGGACTTGAAACAATACTTTTTTTCAATACTTTTTTTTACTATTTTTCAATACTTTGCTTATAGGAAACGTAAGTTCAGCTGCCATATTAACACCTGTTTGAAACATTTATTATTCTTATACATTAGTTTTGAGGTTTTTTTCCCCCAATTAACATCATAACATGACAAGTGTTCGTAGTTGTAGAACGACCCCAAGATGTCTCAATCGATACCAGACCCATTTTCGTGCCCCAAACATTGAGATTCCGCCTCAATTAAGTACTTGTTTTTCGTCGCTCAGATCGCGCTTATTAAGACTATAATTAATAATACTTTTCTCACTCGAAAACCAAACCACAATTTCATTTTTGACAATTAATTCCTCGATGCGCCTTTTTAATTGCGATGGAATCTCAATGCTCAGCATCCAGGCATTTCATTTTGATTACACCGAGGAACCCCCTTAACCCCCTCAGCCTCATACTATGCTTTATGTTATGGCTGCTATGAATATGCTCTCAGATAGCGAGTTAGCTTTACACATTCTTTCCGTATAATTAAAGCCTATGCATACCTTAGCTTTTGGTGATTTTATGGTTAAAATGGAGGAGGGGGGGGTGTAATGTTTCGGTACATTTGTGCCCTTTCTCCCCCCAACCCTTTCATAAGCCACAAGCCCATCTCCCATCCCAAATAAAATCCGTTTTGCTATTTTTATCAGATCACGTTTAGAGCATAAGGAATGATGGAGCTTCTCGTAATGATAAAACGTAATGAACATTTCTTGATCGCAATGGATTCTTCGCTTAATTTGTTTTTAGGGTGGTAATCTTGAATTATTTCAACAAAGGGGACATTATCTTCTCCATTTTGCCAGTCTTCCTCTACCTGTTTTTGTACTCCTCTCCCCCCTACCCCTTGCCGGATTATTTGTGGGCGCCATTTAAGGGCCGTTCCTCGAACGAGGAAATTAAGTTGCTGGCAGTACAAGTTGTAATTTTGTAATTTTGAACACCCCAAAAAAAATATATATACGTACGGGTTATGAGCGCCCCTAAGCCTATCTCCAAACGTCCTTTTCCGCTATCGATTAGCATTATACAAGAGGGAAGAAAGCATTTTCACTTAAGAAATTTAATACTCGAGGATTATGAACGGCACAAAAAAAATATATTAAAAAAAACAAGCAGCAAGAGCGTCTAATGCCTTTATACTTCTCCCCAAAACGCCTTAATATTCACGTAACGTTATCTGAAAAGTATTTCTGTTGACGTTTTCAAAATTTTCATCCACATTCACACACATACATGTACATGAATTCGTTTAATGCTTCATCACCAAATAAAGTGAGGAGCAACTAGCACACGTAAGCTCCAGATCAAAAAAAGATAAAAAATTAAATACCACATTTTGAAAATTTTTATTGACATAATTCTGAAAGCTTGGCATCAATTTCGTGGCAGCATCAAGGACATGCATGCTAAACGAGCGTTTGCATTGATTAACCATTTTGAGCAACTAGGATCATTAAAACACGGCTGCGAAGACAAAAGGTTAAAAAGCGAGGGGGGCCTCATTGCGTTTTACTCGGTTTCGGTTTTAACAGAAATTTTGTCAGATCGTCAACGATGAAAATCCCCCTTGAGAAATTGGGTTTCTTTTCTCGCATGCACGATGATGCAGTTTTGCAAATCAGTCTGTCGTTAATTCATCATTTATTCATCGAGAATACAATGGCCTTATTTTTTTTTAATTAAAAAAATCCTCCTCCCCCCTCCAAAAAAACCCGTTGACTAAAACGTTGAAAATATTGACATTAAACGAATATGCACTATACTGAATATTCATCGAGATCATGAAGCATTGCCTTTATCTCAAAACATTAAAGTTTTAAAAAAAATTAAAATGCTGAAAAACGCCAGCATACAAATATTTAAACAGCAAACCGATAGACATTACAAAAATGCATATTGTTCAGCGAGTAAATATCCAATTTCAAATCTGAATACCTCGTTCTGTAAACAATTTATTGCTTTTGAAAATGCGCCTAATTTGTTATAATAAATTCTCATCAATTTCTCTCGTAAGAAGTCCTCAAACAACAATAAACCATTTGCATTTTAGGGGCATTTGAATGATTTTACGATGCAAGGAATATGATACTTCTAAGATTAAAGAGTTGCAAATGATAATGTTTTGCATAATGTTCGTGAAGTGCGATACATTTTACACAATTTAACCCAATTTTGAGGCTATTCAGCTGCTCAATTCAAGAGGGATTTTAGTCTGTTTAGATGCATTTCAGGAGCTTTGAATTCTTCACAAAACGAGCTATTTTCCGTTTTTAAATTGGAGATTTAATTGCGGAACAAAATGCATTTTTGTTTTATTACCTTGAGATTATGGCAATTTAAAGCTTTCATTCAAATCATGAAAACTACCTTGAGTTTCGCGTGAGAATTTTAAATTTCCTTGACTTTTACAGGCTTTCTAGTTCAGTGGGAACCGTGGTTTATCATAGTATTATATTGTCGTCTAATATTATATACATGTATATAAATGGTAGAGGGAGCAATATTTCACGTACAGAATAACTTAATACCCTGCATCACACATTTTTCCAAGGAACGACGTAGGCGTAATATATTTATAGAAAAAAAAGATAGATCACAAATAATGACTTTTTCCCAATTTTCCTCAAAATTTATCATAAGAAATACGATTCATGGATTCATGGAGGAAACGCCATAGGCTAAATATATAAAAAAAGTTCTCGTAATTTTTTTTCACGAGTATTTCCTATTAAAACAATGCTTTATATTGTCAATCTATGACTTTATGAACACGTTCGTAGCCTAACTAAATGTGTGAAAATGCAGGCGCAAATATAATGAAAAAAATTTAAAAACCTCAACTTTTTGTTATCTTTAATTCGAGCCATATGTTGATTTATAAAGTAACATCTCGTCGTTAAATTAGCGAATTTTTGAAATCTGGTTTGCAACTGAATTTCCAGTTCAAATGTTTTGAAGATGATCCGCAACGAACGAATGCATGCATAAGCTATTCGCTTCTCATTACTGAGTTTTTCATATTGCAATAATATGCAGATGTTGAAAATCATGTAGATCACTATCACCGCAGGCAATGTCTGTGACTGCTGCATCTATAATATTTAATAAAAGTATCGGGCTTGGTCTTAATCAAACAAGACGAATCAATGGCAGAATGTCTGGTCAACAGTTCATGTGAGCATCAGCAGGGATTTGTAAATAACCAACGGAGTAAATTATTTCACTTAGCACAACGTTAATGTAATTAAAATAATTAAGGCTAAATTACTTCCTAAGGTTAGCCACCATCTTTAATTTTCCACAATTACAACTTTAGAATGCTGCATTTTAGTAGTTAATCTTACTTGGGGGTCGTCCCTAAAGGGAGTCCAAGTTAGGGAGGACAGACAGTCAAATTTAGACGTCCAAAGTCTAGGTCTGGTGCAAGGATTTTAGCAGTTTCTAAGTACATGTACATTACATTGAAATTTATTTGGTAATTTTTTTTCTTAATTTTTGTATAAATATTCCAACTGGTATTAAAGCTTCGGTTATGAACATTCAATTATTTGTATAGGTAATTTAAAAAAAAGTATCGTTCGTGACTAGTATTTCCAAAAATTTCGCTTACAACAATTTTTCAGATTTACAATATAATTTTTTTGAGGAAAGACGTTGGAGAAAATTTTAGACAAACTAATTAGATAGAATTTTCCCACATTTTAAATTATGTATTGACTTTAAATATAATAATGTGAACGTTGTAGTCGAAATGTTTATAAAAACTAACCACGAGCGATATATGTATACATACCTGTATATTTAATTTGTTTATAAATATATATGTAAACATAAGGAAGTCAAGGCGAAATTTTTAGCAAAGGTAATTCGCAACTGGAATTACTCCCAGATATTCAATAACATTTTTTTTGTAAAAGTAAATAATTACGAGATACATTTTAAATAATATATTTACGTAATATACAAGCAAACAATTATGGAGATATCAGGAAATATCCAGTCTCCATCTCTTCTATTGCTTCTGGGCCCAGGTACAACCCCCTGTGACGTTTTGTTATGTGTGCATTTGATGTTACTTTGAATTGAAATTTTACGTCATTTAGCATAAAAATATGGAGGCACATATTAGACAACATTGGATCATTTAGTTCGACCTAGAAACAGACGATTCGGACGGTAATGGACAAGAGGGTGAAGGGTGTCAAACAGTCGACATTTTTGATGGACTCCTTCATGGGCGGCCCCGGGGCGATATAACGTTGAATCGCGACAGAAAATAAATTCGGACATGTACAAAGTAAATATTTCGACTTTTAATAAATATTGCCAGGATTGATATAAATGAAAAACAAGGGCGAGCTGGAACAATACAAACAATGCATCATCTGTTTTCTCCCTGGAGGAAGATTCTATATCGGTATTGTTTTCACATCAAAAAGCATTTCATATAGGCCTATACAGTATATGATAAAAGGAAAAAATACTATTTGATAAATTGTGATACAACGTATATAGGTTTCTCTAGTTTTGTTTTTCAGAACTTTAAAGCTTTAAAGTCCAGATAGTCTTTGTCATAAAAAATGCAAAAATGAAATTTGCAATTGGTCAAGTTTTCTCTCTATGTAACGAAATAAAAAATGTAAAAAGGACTAACTTGCGTTATGGGAAAACTTGTTTTTATTGCGCGTTTGCAAGTCAAAACTTGTAAAACTGCGTTTGTTGTGGAATATCGGTGCGTAATGGGTTGTTAAAATTGGATTTTACGAGCCCGTTATCAATAGTGTTTCTACACGTCGTTTCACCACCATACATGCATGTTCAGTATGCATGTATATCTTCTTCTTTCCTAACATAAGCTTATATTATTTTCCCAAACCTTGAAATCTAAATTTAGTGTAGTTTTAAGCAGGGACGGTAATACTTGTATAAAGGATCTAAAGTCAAGTACGATTCTAACTTTGAGACCAAACTTACAGATGACGTCAGTTAACAAGGTCCAGATGACGTTAATTTGTTTTAATGAAATAAGATGTCATAATTTACATGTATTATGACATCAAATTTTAAAGTAAACTAACGTTTCGTTTCCAAATAACATAACATAAAAACAACATTAAAACAACATTATTATTCAATTAAATTTCAGAGTGTGTACTGGTTTTGGTACTCTAAACGACATGACCTTTCCATGAGTTTTTCGTAACTTCTAAAAAAAAATTGCATTCCAATTATAATATGGAGCTTTTAACACATTTTAAAGCAAATTGACGATTAAATAAACACTTAATTGGTGTTATCAATGCATTTAGAAACAAAAATGAACAATGGCATTCCTGGATACACAATAAATCGATGGAATGGAAGACAACCCATGACCTTAAAATAAACATGATTTTACCATGACATCCATAACCTGAATCGCATTTCATGGCTTCTCCATGACTTCCATGACTTTCCATGCCAGTAGAAACCCTGAATTCAATTCAGTTCAACATGTTGCTATGCCATGTGGTAGGGAGTTGTAGTCATCATTACCATTACCAAACCCAATTTATTAGCTTAGGGCTGTCCTTTTGAAGAGAACTACAACGTCTAATGACATGCAAGAAATAAGACCAGTAGTAATCTGGCCAGATTATAATCGTATTATATAATACACATTATTTAATGACATAGTAGTAATAGCCGAAGAAATAAGGAAACAACTGTATACCCTTAAAGGAGTACCAGGTACATTTTTCGGGAGGCTTCAGGACGTCCTCCATGGACACACAGATTCCTGTCCAAAATACCACCGGATTTTTCTCTCATGGAGGAATTTGCGTTGTATCTCATATTCGATCAATATTTGCTCTCGACCTCGCTATTTAACTCGCCAGATTTTTTTATGAGGAAGGAGGGGGGTGGGGGGAAATGGATTAGCTCTTTACAGACCCAGCTCAAGAGTTGTTTTACATCCACTCCGCATTTTCGTCGCTGCCAACTCTTCACAATAACAATATTAAATAATTGTCGCGCTTGAACAGCGCAATATAGTCAACAGCTGTGAATACTTTTTTTTGTGCCGTTTTCGTCTTCATTTTACATCCCAAGAGAAGGAGACGCCATCGGTTAAGAATCAGCAGAAGGAAAAATATGTGCCGCCAATGCCGCCAACCGAAATTTGCTCTCAGTCGCCATGGCAACTGCATCCGAAACTGGTCGTGAAAAAGCAGGCTCTTCATTGGTCAGCCGCTCGTAATGTTCATTGAATTGGACGGCCATTTGTAAGGTAATCCAATGGGTGACCGTCCGCCATCATTGTCGCAGACGTCGCTCAAATTCCACCCTTCATCCATCCTCCATCCTCCACAGATCTGAGTAATGGCTATTTTATGAGGCTGTCTGTCGTCTTTGCTACCGGAAACAACAGACTCTTTCTCGCTCTTGCCCATCGCCTACGAGGGGCCCTGAGAGCGGGGAAAACGACGCTGGATTGTCGCTAAATTCTAATACCAGACTCATGTCTGCTAGCAATAATCCTTAATAAATCCAACCAGCGAAAAAGATTGACTAATTCTTGGGAGCGCCACTCGGTTCTCTCGTCAACAAGCGCGGTAAAGCCGTAATTCTGGACTCAAAATGCCGCCCCTGAAGCTTCCAGGTGGCGCTGCATGTCGCGCGACTGCAGCGCCATCTGCGGACGTCAGTGGCGAAAGGCAGGCGAAAAATCCACACGATGATCCCGGTCGTTGCCCGACCTATGTGACTGCCCATATAGGATCTTGGTGGTTTCAATTCAAATCATTAACTACTGTAAGCAAGGATATGTCATGTGGTAGGGTTGGTAATCCATCAACCGAAGTTATTCAGCTCTTACCACCGCACGTTGATGGTCACCAACATCATTGTCAAACTAAATTTCTGTTAGCTAAGGGCTATCCTTTGGAAGAGAATTCCAATGTCTGATCGCATGCAACCGGTGTTACGAAATAAGACCAATAGTATGGATCATAATGAATTGCCCGGATTTCCTAAGTTGATTAGAATGTATGGTTCTACCACGTCGGTGGTTTTGATAAAAAATTTCCTCCACCAAATTACTAGTCCCAAGCAAAGTATTTTTATTTTCAAAACGTCCCATGCCTTGAGTTGCTCTTGAGCCTTGATCACGGTGTTTCTCACTGAAGACTGCTGATCATTTTGAGAAACGTAATATTAGTCGCGCCATCTGGGGCCATAAGTGGCAAAAGGCAGGCGAAAAACCACGACCTGTTCTGTACTTGCGGATTGAGGGGTTGAACATAACCCCTTCCCCCCCATATTGAATCTTGGTGGTAGTAATAAATACTCAAGTGAGACCCTTGAGGGCCAAAGTGGAAAAAGGTTCCACGTGAAAAGTGGTTGGACATGCTGCTCTAAGGAATTGGAAAATTCCGTTCGGAAACTGGGAGAATTTATTGGGGCCCGTTTATTACTGAGAGGTAATTGGGGCATAGTTTGGCTTGTCGGATGGATATCTCCGGGGTGCCAGGTTTCCGTTGCTTAAAAGTGACCATTGGGTTAAAACAAGACATGCAGTAGTACATTGGCGAGTCTCTACACTAAAGTGTGATAGTTTAAACTGCTGAATACAATTAAATCTTTAGATAACCACTATGCACTAACTTTAACGTAACCATGGAAGTAGATGACGTCCATTTTTGGTAATGGACGTCACTTATTGGCCATCTTTTCGAAATTAATGAGTTTTTAAGCAAACCTCCCGAACCTCTGTTAACCACAACGTCATCAGATGACGTTATTAATTTCAAAAATGAACAAAATGTTAATGAACTGTTAATTATTAAGGATAAGGTCAAAAATCGAATGCCCTAAAACTGTAATCATGGTGACATGTTATGTGGACGTTTGATTTCATTAATTAATGTGCCTTAGCTGCCTCTATTTTGAACACGTGGATCAAAAAATGGATATTTTTAGAAGTATTTAAAGTAGCAAATTCATTATTTGTATTAATGGGCATCCCCATACCTATCAATGACGTGTGGTTCACATGGCATTTGTACAAAATGGCCAAATATGACGTCATATTGTCCCTAACATGTGCTTGCTGTCTTGGCACTTATCTCACAGTATTTCTTTTATTAATTTAATCGGTTTTATTCATAGTATTGGTCTTAATTTTGTTTTTTTGTTTGTTTAAAACTTGATTTCGCAAATTGCGACTCATTAGAAGTCTGCAAATACCGCAATCAAAGAGAGCCCTTGTGGCTAACTACGTATAGCAAACAGTTGACAACGAAGGGCTCTTAGAAAACACCATTCAATGGATCAGAAATATGCAGAGAGAGCTAAAGGCAATTTGAAAAGAAGATTTGAAAAGCGTCATAAAATCTATCAATTCTGGAAAGGCAAACGATTCACTCATACATTTGAAATCCTTTGAAATTCGTCTGTAGGATGAACCATAATGGAATGTTAAGAGGTGCTTTAAGTGGAACTGGGCCGCAACATTGCGGTTCAATTGAAATGTAAACTCAAGGGGTGTTTAAGTGGACCGAGTGACCTCCATGGATTCAAATCAAATACGCAAAAACGAACGTTATCCATTTTCAATCCATATCCGTCGTCATAATCAATTGCAGAGCTGTCCAAACAACTCTTGTTTTATAAAGTCTCTCTCAAAGCTGGCTCCAACATGTTGGAAAATGTAATGAACGATTTTAATGGTGGGAAATAATGGTGGATGTAATTAACTGTGAAACCTTGCTATTCTGACCACCCCAGGGACCAGGCAAAATTGGTTAACATAAGTCTGGTGATGTCAGGCTTTTTCAAGAGACCCTAAATATTGGTCAACATTGGTAGGTGGTCTACGTAACAAGGTGGTCAACTTGACAGAGTTTACCGTTGGTGTAACTTGTGCTTGTGCGTTCCAATATATAGGTCTCACCGGGAGGTTGCATGAAACTATAAAGGAGTTTTTAAATAATGGCACAATGTTCCAAAACACCACGTATCCTACATAGAGAAATTCCTACATTATGTGATGTATTATGTTCCAAAACAACATGTAATTTCCAATGCATGTGTTAAATATACATGAACATGTATGGGTCTAACTGCGAAGATTATGTAACTGCACATTAATGTCCACATTATGGTACACTATTTCAAAACACCACATAACTTACACATTGGAATATTTTAGGAACTCACGAATTCCTACATTATATGATGGTACCATGCTCCAAAACAACATGTAAATTCCAATATATATGTCCAATATACTACACAGGAATGTCCACATAGTGGTACCATGTTCCAAAAGGCCACATAACCACCATTAGGGAAGCCAACATGATAGTGCACAGACAGTCTGCTGTCTGTCTGCAGAGGACCCGAGGCCAGGACGTCGCGATATGACAATGTATCGACCCAGTCGTAAAATTTCTGACCCCAGGGAATAATTCGGTATTAAAAATGCATCATTAATCCTAGAGCCGCTGCCTGTTAATCACATCAAGACCGACAAGAGTCGGAAATTCGCATGTAAATTTCGAGGCCAGAGAAGAGATTTCATTTTAAAATCGAGCCAAACCGACCGTCGTTACGACTTACTAGGCCATAGATAGGGCCGGAAACGGGGTTGTTAAATGTTGATTTCATAATTCATAACCTAATGGGCCCGGTAAACACAATTATGCATCTTACTGCACACGTTCGTGTTTAATGGGGACTCGAAAAGCGGTTTTCATTGTAAATCAAAATGGCGATGCCAGAAAGGACCCTCTGGAAACGAAGAAAACGTAATGCGCTTTTGTGTTCGCCAGAAACGAACTGAAATTGCTTATCCAGACCTAATAAAAGCAAATAGAATGGTTATAGAAAAGGCAGAAAAGTAAATAAGGATCATAAATACAAAGGAGATGACCCATTCCGGATGCAATATTCCGTGTTTAATTGCTCGGTGCAGAGTCATGAAAAATTAAGATCTCAGAGAAAATCTGTAAGAGTGAATTTTGCACTCTTCGAGATTCGACATTGGGAGATTTTCTAAAGGGGAAACTAAAGAGTCTAAGACACGATATCGATTTTAAGTGAGTATCACCCAAATTGGTCGCCAGATGGTGTTTAGGTGGCCGCCCTTGCACGAAAACTGCCTTGGATAATGTCACTCCGAACTCTAAGAAACTCCGAATGAATGTCAGCTTATCTTGTAAGATGTCTAATAAAGAAGATACTCATTTTGTTCATCATGTAAATGCAAGGAAAACAACTGAGAAATTAATGCATCAGCTTATCTGTTATCGAGCTGCTTCTAATATTAATTAGATTACTGCACTAGTTTAAAAGGACCCACAACTTCGATATAGAGTTATTGTCATGGAAATTAAAAAAAAATTGCTGTATTGTTTGTTATATTTTTTGTTGTTGTTGTAATTTTTTTGCATTGGTATTTTTACGAAGATTCTACACTGAAAACATGTTTGCTCTTATTTTCCCAAAGTAATCTAGTTTAATTTATTTTGATTAAAACACGTTAGGGTGTTTAAAGAAACCCTTAACTCATTTCGCTCAATTTATTTCACTGATAGATATAATTGCCAATATCTCAAGAACTACGGTCGATGATACGTGCTCTTTTCATATAGAGTGCCGTAATATATTTGGACAAATATCACATCATCTTGACTTGGAATAATTGGTTATTAACAGGTCGTCATATTTGGAGGGAAATGACAAGTGTTCCCTCCAAAATTACAATCTCAACTTCCCTGTCTTTTCCAAGTTTCTGGGAAAACATTTTACCTGACTATCAAAAATGTTAATGAAATAAAACGGAAACAAGATTTACCAATTACTGATATTTTTATTTATTATTTCAAAAGTTGAAAGTGTGTTAAGGGAGATAGAGGAATTCCTCTTTTTGAGCAAAATCATAAACAATTAATCATTTCAGATTAGAGTAATCTAAAGTTTTTGTTTTATTTGATAAAAATGTCCAGGTTTCTCCTGCTTCCCTGACAACTCCAGGTGTTTTAAGGTTTTCGGGCCGATGGGAACTCTGAACGTAGTTTGGTTTCAGTTTGTTAAATATGCAGTAAAATGAAATCGGGGAAAAAAGACTCATGCGACCGGTACCCTAAAGTCTATGATTGTCCGATTTTTGTAAACCCCCTCCAACATAAGACGTCCTTTATTAACCGACCCTTACAGTGTCCGGATATCACATATCAGACATGTAAATTAACCTAAACACCAAAACATGCCTATGAACACTGTATATACACGTATTCAATGCTCAAGTTATCTTTATTTTTTACGAAAATTCTTTAAAACAAATTACAATTCTTCCACTTGTTTAAATGATCTTCTCAAAACTTACGATAATATGTTGCATTCAGGTACGTAATTTGTCGTTACAAAGATGCATTATTTTATAACTAAAACAATGCCAACGAAATTTAACTCTGAAGCAATATCCAAGTTTGACTGATGTAAAATATTCTTTTGAGTCCGTAATTCCACGGTGACACCCTGTACGCCATTGTTTCCAAGCCTTCGAAAAACAATGAGTAAAGTGTAGTTCAATTTGAGTTTTTCTGTAGTATGGCGGAGTTTAAATTTGAGCATTTCTAGTGGCGCTCAAGAGATGCATCTCTTCAGTTTATCCTGGAGCTGGATGTCGTTAATGTCTGAGTGAAAATAAATTTCACCAGCTCAAAGGAGTCAAAGGACAAGATATATCGCGAACGCAGTTTCCAAATGCCAGAATAGTATTTTAATTAAAATAACACAAAGTTATTCGCGGTCTATGGAGAAATGAGAAATTACGATATCAATTCGCCTCGTTTGCGAGTGGCAACGAAGAGAGCGCCTAACTCATGCAATATACACTCTGTACATTTACATATAGTATATCGTTACAAAAATAATTTTGAAATCCATTGCAGGAGGCGATGTTAAGGGACCATTTGATGTTACTCCCAACAAAACTTTCGAAAAGATAACTTTTATGAGGATGACGGACCATTAAATGTGCCTTCTGGATGGACCTCCTGTAATTAAACGCAATTTAACGTGCAATAACTTTTCGTTTTCTATGCTAAAATTGAAAAAAAAAACTATAAAAGCATTTCTATAAAACGAATACGAAATCAATTTATGCCTGTACATGGCCCTAGGATGCTTCGGAAAGTCGAAAATGTGCCTGAATGTTTCAAGGCGTTCTGACAAACTGCAACTGGATATGAAAGTTTAATAATTTATTTCAACTCGTTCCATCCCTCATGGGCTTCTGCAATTGCTGTCATTACATCACATTGAAATTGTGGCTATCATTTATGTCCTCCTTTCCATCATTACCTGATTCAGCCTACTAATGTTAATGTTAACTGTTCTACCATCAGCACATACTGCCCAGAATCTCTCTTTCAGTATTGCCAATGTTTAAAATTGCTATTACTAATTTTGATGTGGACATCTTTGTTCACCCTCATGTAGTTCTCCCATCTCTACATTTTGTTTAATACATCATTGAGTGTATCATTTAATGCCGTTTTTCACCTTGTCTTGTGAAATAAACACCTCGAATAAGAAAACAAATAGGATGATAACTGAAGTTTCATTATTTTAGGCGATAAATTTCAAAAATTCTAACCAGAAAAATTTAGAACGAGGACTTATCTAAAATGTTGATTTATTTTCTCAAAAAAAAATGCAATGCCATGAATCTTGGAGATCAATAACAATCGTAATAAAATTTATCACCACACTATCGGATTGATAATGCGTATCGATCTACTGTGTAAACAAACGAAACTAATTTTCTCCAATTTTCTATAATTTTCTAAAAATGATGCATTTTCAGCATCCCGATAGCAGCTTAACTGTTTCTACACTGTTGTTTAAGAGGGGGAAATTTCCGCCCTTAGGGATACGAAGCAGCCTTAGTCTCAAATTTTGGTTATACTTCTTACAGACAATTAGAGGTTGGAATGCACTTCTAAAGAGGTGCAATAAGCAGGTAGAAGTTCAATGTTGCTATGAAGTTATTGACCACCAAGTCGAGGTGGCAACCAAATAAAAATATAAAAGTTGATACAGTTATAATTTACTTGGAACAAAATGCATGAAATTTTGTGTTGGAAGCAAGTGGGTATCTGACAGCACTGCTCTCAGTGCACTAGGCCCATGTTGATACCCTCTTATCCAGTAGCACAGTTAGTTTATCTCTATTGTTATGTGTGTGTGTCAAGTTGACATAATCTGAATTTTTTTTAAATAATATAAACGGGGCATTTTGCGGTTATAAATCCAAAACTGAAACCCTAGTGGACGAGCAATTCTACTTATTTAAAAAATTATGCAATTATAACAAGTATTTGAGGCAAATACTGTGAGTAATATGGTTGGCATGATTTTGGCTTATCCTTAAGACTTTCTTTATGGGCGACCCAATGTACCAGAGGTACGTACATCAGCAGGATACAGAGTAAAACTGAATTGCACATAGGCCTCTCTACATATCGAAATGAGTTCTTAAAAAAAAATCGGGTTTATTTCCTACGAAAATTGCCAAGTTTCCAAAACGGTTGACTTCATTATTGCACGTTGCAAATTGTCTCCAGCTTCTTTGTACTGCGATGTCATCCAAGTAGACGAGGACTGAAGCCGGTCGTAAATGTACCACATGTAACTGAAGGAGGCATCTTCTGGGCCAACTGGCAGACTCCTCGAAGAGGACATTAAGCCCATCGAATAAGCTAATTTCAGGAGTTTTGAAAACGCTACGACCTCAGCGTTTGTTTATCCCTGGGCTTAATTGAATGGCGCTTGTTTACTAGGGCCCCAAGATTAGCCTCATTAGCGTTTCGCTGAAAATACACGAAAAATCTCAGCCAATGAAAAGCGACGATTTCTCTCGAAGGCTGAAATTCGATATCGAATTTAAAACCCCTTTTAAGACCAGCTTTCTGCACGGTGGTCGAATTTCCAAATTGCGTATTTCAATTAAGCAAACTTTTGAAATCCGACGAATTTGACTTTGGTGGCGAATTTACGGGAAGTTAATCGAAGGCAATTTGCATGATTTCGTCAACGATTTGGGTATTTTTAAGTGTCGGTATTGAACTTGTGTTTGGGGTTCGTTCAATGGCGTTTGCATTGACAGTCGGTGTGTGCAAACAAGTCGAGAGTCAATATTCTGCAATAAAAGAAAACCGACCTCGCTAAATTGCACGGTCAATATTTAATGAACGACCACCGAGTTTAAAAAAAAAAAAAAGAGAGAGGGTGTCTACAAATGATGCCCCCTTAAATTCGGCTCTGGCTAACGAACGTGATTATCGTTAAGACCGCGTATAAGACGCACGCTTTTGTTATGAAAAGAAAAGGAAACCAGAAAGGCCAAACAAGGACCCAAACAAATAAATCAGGGTTCCCACTGACCTTAGGAAAATCTGGAATTGTCAGGGAAGTAGGAGCAGCCTTAAGGTTAGGAAATATTTCAAATTTTCTTGCAAGCGTCTGGGAAATTTTCATGAATTTCAATGGAAGTCTTAGATGGCCTTAGCATCAAAGGAAAAAGTCACGAAAATTTCAAATTTTTCACGTACTAATTAAGGAGAATTTTCATCGATTAAAAGGCCAGCATTAAATTGCCATGCAATCAGAGGAAGAATTCAGGAAAATTTCCAATTTTCATGCAAATGTCAGGGAAATTTTCATGCGATAACATGAATGGCATAAATTGCTATGATCATGTTATACACATACACATTAATAATGAAGTCAGGAAAATTTAAGCGAAATCCTGGAAACATCAGACAAGCTGGGAATTCAATTTCGGTTGTAACCCTGTAAATTCAAATATGCATGATGTTTTCATTTTAAAGGTGAATGTGTGCAACTGAACATAGTATACTTGATATTTTCCAAAGAATTTAGTAGCAATTAGTACCTCGTGTAATTTGATTCCTGAATTTGGTTGAGCCCCTTAACGTCCTCATTAAAGTGATCCTTGACCTAGCACATAACCCATAAATAGCCTCATCTCAGTCAGTGGTCAAGACACAACACTGTGGGAACCAAAGAAGTGAAGTGGACCCATTTGTAGTGCAGGCTCTGCAGGGAGGACTAAAACAAGATGCATGATGGGGAAGACCAGAGGCATGCAGGGAAAATTCGTTTTCAATTTGAGACACGGTTTAGGCTTAAACACCTTCTCATAGTAAAATAAATGCTGTTGATGCATAGACTAAGGACCGGTTGCACCATTGTAGTTTAAATGAAAGGTTAGCTAACATGGGGTCAACCATCTACATGCATAACCACAAGTTAACCTGAGGGTTAATAGGTTTTCGTTGCATCATTTTACAATAGGGATTTTTAACCCAAAGTAAAGTAACCATGGAGATAACATGTTGCAGCTAGGAACTCTGGGAAATTTTCTTTATATTACAAACATTAGGTTAACCCTGCCTATTAGCTGGGTTAACGTTAACGCATGGTTATTCGTAACCTGCTGTGGTTCAATGCTTTTCATAAGTTAACTAGAGGTGTACCTTGGGTTTTGCTTTACTTTAATTGTTGCAACCGGCTTTAAATAACCAAGTGAACAAAGTGGAGTGGATGTGCCTGAAAAAAGTGTTACTATGTTGTTACATTTTATAATGGTTATTTGTAAACCAACTTTCTATGGAAATCTTGAATAACACCATTCATTTGGGGGGGATTATTTTTTTGTTGTTGAAAATTTCAGCTGTTGCGATCTCGTATAATTAATAACATTTCTAAAGGCATGTTTTCATGGATACGGTGGCCAAAAACCCTCATCCCTCATAGTCATATTTATAAATAAGATTTCATACAAAAGCATGAAAAAAATCATTTGTGATTAGTTTTTTCTAAAAACTTCGCCCACGTCTTTTTTATAGAAGGAACGGCGCAAACGAAATTTTTTTAGAAAAAAAAAACTAATCATAAATGATGGATTTTGAACACAAATGACTAAAAATTCGTAATCCTGTTTACTATCTCTGTTGGAAATAAGAAAAAGTTGAACCTGATCTGTTCAAGTTGACAACATTAAGAGGTTGATAAACGTATCGCTACATTAATATACTGTATAACCAGAAAGCTGCATCCCTGGTATAAATAACACATTTCTGTCAGCTTAATTTTTTCTCTATAAAAATCATCAATATGGAAATTGAAACAGCGCTCATGAAATTTACTGGTGATGATTAAATTCCTGTGCAGGAATATCTCGTTTTCGGCAATTTTTTTTATAAATGAAGTGAATTTGCCGTTGCTTTTTCTGTCTTTTTCTATGTTTGAAATTCACGGCACATACACCGTACTTACACAAACTGCACCTTTCACATGACAATACCGTTGAGAATACCACAACGTATAATTAAAACCAAGACGAAAAATTGATTAAATGTTTTCCCTAGAGGTGTTTTAAAATCACATTTGGATAACTTATACATTTCTATCACTGCAAGGTTAGCCCTATTATTACGTCTTTTACATTTAGATTTCACGTTTAGTATGAACTAAGCAATTACTTTTGATGCAATTATTTCATTCCGTTATTTAATTTGCGATTAGATTAAACTTTTTAAACTTACGGAAAACTAATTTAAATGAGTACGAACACTAAAATACAGTGACTTTATAATGGATTATTTAAAACTTATTGAATTAAATTTGGGATAAAGATGAGATTTCATTCTGGCTGACAATAGGACGACGCTTACCTTGTAAATATGCACCTTTAATTTAAATTAAAGCAGTTATATGCAATTAAAAGGATGTTTTCTAACACTTCGATCCCGTTTTCGTTTTAGTAGGTTTGATATTTAACGGTGTGGCAGCTTTTTTTAATTTTTTTTTAAATTTAAAAATCGGTGATTTTAACCCACATGATGTTGGGATATATTTCAAAATATAAATGATAATATGCGATATATTTATATATTTTAAAATATTCTTAAACTATACCCATTAGTTTACCAGAAATACCATGAATTGAGACTTTTAGTATATTACGTAATATATCTGAAATTATATTCCTCAATATATTATATAAAACGTACGTAGTTTTTATACAAAATAGTATTATTTAGTTTTAGAACCATTTTATGGCTTTTGTAATAGTTTAACATATACGTTAGAATATATTTTAAAATATATTGCATGCAACACTATTTCAAATGGTTTACATAATACAGCAGTTCCCAATTCATGACTATTTCTGGTATACTTTTAGTGTATCAATGGGTATATTGTCACATTATCTTATGCGGTTTGAAATATATCCCAAAATAATGTGGGTTCTCATAAAACAGTTTCCCAATCAGTAAATCATTAAGAAGATTCACTGTTACCAATCAAGGAGAAGCATTTGACGAAACTAAAGTCACCACTGAATAGTAAATCGGTGATGCTGGACAATTTTCGGCCAAATCCTTAAGGAAATTAAGTCGGCAGTTAGAGGTCACTAAAAAGAGTGTGATGGCAATAGGAATGACACCGAAATAATGTCCGCAAGTCAATACCAACAGTGGCTAATCACTGAACTAATTCTTGGTGACAATTGAAAATTTTCTCCAGGGTTTTCGGGGGATTAGGAAAAGGGCTCAGTCAAAAGAAAGCCCTCACACATTCACGGGTGTTTCAGGTTAGCCAAACACTTACTTCGCCTTCAATTCTCACTCTATTGATTTTGCTGCTGTTATTTACCATTGTGATTTTCGCTTCATTTATATTTCGTTGCTTCATGGAGCGATGATATCCTAACATTTCAAACCGCTCTTTCTTCGCAAGCCACACTTTATTTTCGCTGTAATAAGCTAAAACGAAACGATTTCCAATGTACAGAGTGAGAAAAAAAGCGTCTGAGAGCTAGCGAGGGTACGGTTTATGCACACAAAGGTAAATCTGTAATTTTAAATTGCAACACATGTGAACTTTGTCTTTGGAAATTAAATAGTATTCATTTTGAATTGCGAGATCGTGTGGTGCAAAATATAGTCTTAACTTCCCTGAATTTTATACTCTGATGAAAGGCATTCCCTATCGTTGAAACTAACGGACATATTGTATACAATTCAAACTTAAAAAATATGAAAGACAACTATGCGTCTTCATAATAACCTTCAGTTATAATTAAACTTCTTCTGCGTATCAAAAAAAGGTAGCTCGATGGATAAAAACTTCGTTGTAAAATAATGTATAATTTCTTGCTCTTGCGATGATATCGTCATTTTGATTTAGTACGTTTCAATTCTGAGAAGCAAATGTAAACGGGATTATACTTATTCAATTAAACTCTTCAGTTTCAAAAGTTCTTTATGACAGATCGTCCTTTTGAGGCGTATTTTAACAACTCAAATTTAAAAAAATAAAAAAAAATTCGCGTGAATTACCATTCGCAAAAATACGCCATATTTAAATTCGATTCAACTCAGTAGCCTACTGCCAGCAAAGATATGCCATGTGGTAGGAGAGTGTAATCCATCAACTCATGGTATTCCTTGTTGTTATTATTGTTATTATTATATACTTTGATGGTCACCATCGTCATTGTCAAACTGAATTTCTGTTAGCTTAGGGCTGTCTTTTGGAAGAGATTTTCAACGTCTGATGGCATGCAACAAAAAAGACCAAAATTCAAAATTTAATCAAAATTTAAATCCCATTTCTCCCCACCTCTCCATAGTCCATTCTAGCATCGGACGATCTTAATGGACGGTTCCCTCTCACAATAAAAATCTTAGTGGCATTTCGAATCAGATTATGCTTAAATTCGTTATTAACGCTTTTCGAATTTCTCATTTTTTTGCACTTAGGGGCCCATAGCCTTTCCCTATTATTACTATTATTCGAGTTCGTTCAACCACGTTAAGTGAAATGTTTGGTAATTTAAGATGATCGAGCTACATCCCCCCATTAAGATATTTTTGTAAAAAAAATTATTTAGTTTTTTTTTGTGTGTGTGTGGTGCATTTTGAATTTGTATAATGCATTTGCCCAACGTGCATGTGTAGAGAAATTTATTTTCTCTTAAACAAAACGACCTCGGTTTTAAGTACGGCTTGCTCGGAATGCGAGCCAAAAGTCATTGTTTATGCCGTTAAATGGCGGTAGGAGAAATTCTGTCGAGGATGGGATAAACTGCGAAATAAATATATATATATATAAAGCGCACGCCGCTTTCCCTATTTTTGCGATAGAAATTCGGAGAATTCTGCTAAATTTATCGACGAAACAATGGCGCTGTTTGAGTTGGGAAGCTACATGTAGGGTTTTTTAAAAAGGAGCCAACCGAATTGTAAGAAACATGTATCTGTGTGCATTTTATTGCGTTAAGGTATAAATGCGCTTTTGGTTTTTTTTTTCGTTTCATCTGCAGGCTTTATTAAAAGTGGTTCGGTAAACATTATAAACTACGAAAATGCATTAAAATCTATAATGGCGTTCAGGGGGCTATGCTTAATTAAATAACTCGAGAAAATAAGACGAAATTAGCTGACTCGAATTCAAAAAAGGTTCTCGTAAATTTCAGTTAGATATGGCCTTGGTGCATTAAATGTACGGCTCTGATGAATGTTAAGGAAAATCGATAAAGGCTTCGGTTGCTTTTTTTTAACATACTCTTTATATCAGAAAAATCAGACGGAGAAAAGCAAAATGCCGGAAAAAAAAATTAGAATATATTATCTGAAGTTTGGCTACAGGCTCGCATTTACATGAGTCCATAACTATCATTAAAAATGAAAAAACCCACCTCCAGTCATCATAAATTTCACTTAGCTAAGTGCACGGGTACCTGTCTATACTCATTACTCCAACCGTGTGCATAAAAATGAGCACAAACTTCAAATTTTGTTAATGGAAAAGTATTCAAGTTGCATGAGTAGACGTTAAGGTAACGAATTTAGACTTGAGAAAGGCACATTTCAAGCAAAATGCTATTGAATTGGTACGATAATGTACTTGTATTATTATGTTAAACAGTTTACAGGATAAGATGTTAAATTCAAAGGGAATTCACTTGTCTTATACTCTAACATGTTATATTTGTCAAATTACATAGTATTATGTTGAACAGATACGATTAAGCTTAAATGTTTTGATAAAAATGTGCCTATGTATTATTATGTAAAACAGTATACATGATAAAATGTCAAATTCATAGGGAATTCACCTGTGCTATCCTCTAACATGTTCTATTTGTCAAATTACATAGTATCATGTTGAACAAATACAATTAAGCTTAAAAATTTTGATAAAAAAACGTTATCCTATTTTTACCCAAAATATTTATTCATTGAATGATGACCTTTTTCTATAATTCGATAAATACACTGAAATTCCTTTAAAACACATTAATCTATCTGCTGAAATTTAATTTAAAATTGACCCGCTGCTAAATTATAATTTTTAAAAGTAGTATTTGATTATCTAGTATTTGTTTTTCATTTTTTCATCACACATGAATGTGTTAGAATCAAAGTGCTCTTAAGTAGGTTGACAGTTTTGCGAAATGGCATTATGCTGTGCCGGATTTGTTGCCAAATTATAATTTGAGATTAAATTAAGCTTAGAAGAGTCCTCGACGTTTACAGGGAGTGAAAATGTCGTCAGGTTAATCTGAATTTGACGAAATAAAAATGTGAGCTGCTCTTTTCAGCTTGAATGACACAATTTCTCGTTAATTAAAGCTTAGGAAAAACGTACAAAAACCAACTGCTTCACATTTAAAGTGTTTAGAAATTTCGTGTTTTATTTATAATTGACGACACTAGTAATGTTAGGCAATTTCACTTCAAAAGAAACTAAGGAAAATGTATTTGACAAACTCTTGACAGACGAAATTCTCTAGGAATATTTCACGTACCAATTTATTACACTTTTTCGTGATATTATTTCAACTTATCATTAGAACTATTTGGGGTGATAAGAACATATAATGCAAACATCCATCGGGATCATAACGGTATAGAGGCAAAGTTTTTTTTAATAAAAATCAATATCGAATAATGCGAATTATTATACTGGATATAACTAGCATACGTGAAATATTATAAACGGTGCTTATGTCAGGCGCGAAATACTATTCTTAAAATTTACTCCTGTCTACATCTGATAGTGGCAATATTTCAGCACCGGAAAGAGATTTCCAACCTTAAGATAAAAGACCAAAATTGCTATCTTAGTTTCTTTTTCTATGATAATTCATTGCCATTGAAGTTCGTAAATATGCACTTTCATAATAAAAGCTTTTCATTTATAGCAGGGTTCCCCCCAGAAATAAAATTTTCAACTTCCCCGAATTCTTCCTGGATTTTTCAGTTTTTTTGAACAAATCTCTATGACCAATGATGCAAGTTTATGACGTACTCAAATGAAAGGAATTCTTTATGTCTTGACTTTGGTGCTACAATTGCATATCAATGAATGGCATCTACTGGATTTGTTACTATAAATCCCTTGATTTTCAATTACTTTTCCATGCCACTAAATGTTTTGAAGCAATTAAAAATGCGGATTTTCAACACTTTCTCAAAAAAAGTTAGCTGCCCGTTATTTCTTAAATGACATTAAAGGACAGTAAAATTGGTAATTAACAAAGTGCTGAAAATCAACACATAACGTCAATATCATGACTTGCCCATGACTTTTATGACCTGAATTTTATAACTTCTTATTCCAAATGGTACCTTAAGCTATGTGAAAGCAAATGTAATATTGGTATGTCAAATTTCTCTCACTTTTACTAAATAAATCATTATTCAGCGTAATTTCTCTGACAATTCTAACTTTACCATGATTTCCAGGTCTGCCCCCCTGTATGGGGGAACCCTGTTATATTAAACGTTTAGTTTCTGTAAGGTTTTCTCTTCACAAATGTGTACTAAATTATTGATTAAAATTGTCAATGTGCAACAGACAAAATTCTCGGTGTGAAATTCTGAAAATCCAGCAAGAGCCACCAGAAATTTTCTACACACCTCCGTGATTGACCAGCAATGACCAGCGTAAACCGGCCATCATTTTTTTAATTACGATTTGAGAAATCGCCTGAAGTTCTTAGTGTCCCCCTCCCTTCCCCTCCCCTAAAATACCTTCGTGCTGTAATCAAATGCCTCTCGTTAACAATTTCCCCTCGTATTTCGTCGTAAAAATGTTTGACATAATGGGGACCTAAATGCCAGCCACGGTCCCTTTATGCGATGATCAAAGGCAATGAAGTAGGCTTTGTGCTAAAATAATACAGTGTTAAATGTTGCTCATAAATGGGAGTGCTAAGAATCATTACCATTAAAAGTGTATTAACCTCAGCTCCGACGAAGAAAAATATCGTTAAAACAAGACGAAATGTTGGGGATCGAAAACATGCCCTTAACAAAACACAATCTGCTGGCTGATCCACGATCAACATTAGAGGGTCCATATATATGACCCACGAGTGATTGCTAATTAGTGTCATTATTTGGTTATATGTCTTGTCCGAGACCTCAATATCCACACGTGAGAAACTCTCGTTTCCTTTTGTTTCGTCTTGTACGTGTTAGCGTATAAAAAATAATATTAAACCAATATGACTTTTCGGAAGATCCTCGTTAAAGCGTAGACGATCGTTGTCATCAGGGTGGAAAACATGATGACAGCCATGTTGGCGAAATATGAAGCCAACAGTATAATGGCAAAATATGCATTATTCATAGCGAGTAAATTTGCTAGCTGAAAATGAACGTTTCGAGCTGAATGACTATATATGCAATATGTACGAGTGAGTATACAATGCATGAAGTCTGACATTTGAAGAAAAAGGAATCCAGCTGAATGATAACACACACAAAAAAAAATAGGAAAAAAACGCATATATATAGCGTAGGTCTAGTTGTTTAGGATGAAAAAAACAACAACAACTAGTAGTTGAAAGAATTGAGAAAATTGCGAATAACCGCACATTTAACATTTCAAGCGCCGTATCTAGGGCATTGTTGCATTAATCCAATTAAGTAGTGAATAAATTTTAAATCTTAAATGGCATTCAATTTTAAAGATACATACATGTACGTGCTATTTCAGCCCATGTTGCTTTGAAGTTATTAAATATCATGCGACTTCGATGTGAGCAATTTCGTTTATCAATAAACAAAACCGGGTGGAAAAGTTGAATATGGGCATATATGCGGCTATGTATGACATACATAAGTCCATATATTCACATCATCGTACATGGCAACCTTAGATAAAGCCATACAGGTACATTATATGACTGCATGCATGGTCACAAAAAATGTGTCACGACTTTACTAGATAAAGCCATATATGGCTACAAACTTGGTCATATATGGAAAACATTCGATTTTCTATTTTTCATTACTGCACACTTTTCTTAAGCAAATGTAATACATGCCAATATAAATCAAAAATATTTTTATTTTTATTTTATTTTAAATATTTCCAACTATGAATTTAGAAATATGTATGACCATATACATGTACATGGTCATATATAAATATGATATATATATACAATCAGTATATGGGTGGAATTAGTGGAATAAGTCATATGTCCATGCACGGCCCATATTTAGTTTTTTCACCCTGCAATATTTTAAAGCATAAAAACTAAAGTCTCCGAAAAATATAGGAAATGGAATGAATCTCTGTTTTAACAGAATTGTTTGCTTTTGTGTTGTTTTGCTTTTGTTGTTTTGTTGATGAATACAGCATCTGGGTTGAGTCGTTGGATTTAATAATGTCCTGGAATACAAATGCAGGCTTACTGTTTTGCTTATGTGCCATCTTGCAAATGCAAATTTCCTTTAAAAAAAAGGAGAAAAATGTTGAGGTTGGTCCTTTAGTTTGGCACTTTATGGCGGAACTTGTTTAGAAACTAGCTTTTTTATGCAAATGGAAAGGGCATTTGCATTTCAATGCCCTGTAGGACTTCGGTGAAAATGTCCATAAGTTCAGAAAAATGAGAACAACGTAGCAGACATGTTTTTAAGTAATTATAAAAAATAAGCAAAACAAACACTATGTGCATATTCATGCAAAAACCTCTCCATGAATGCAAACAATTGAATTACAGGACAGACAAAGTCGAGTTAGAAGGCGCCACTGTTATGGGCCTAAATGAAACCCCTACCCCCTGTGAGTAACCCATTAGCACGTCCATTAGTCCCCTTCCCCCTCTCCCACTGCACCGTACCAAGTAACAGTAATGGCCTAGATGACATCGGTTAATTTAAATGGAATAATGGAAGCCATTTTGATTTTTATTAGAAAAATCACTAAAAACTGATATCGTAATCTATCAAACTTGTGCCGTCCTATTTTCACACTGAATAACAACATTTCAAATCTAAAATATTGTAATGTCTCATTTTTTACATATCATGGCCTCAAAATTTAAGGTAAATAACATAATAAGATCAATTTAAGGCAACATGTTTTCAGATGTGGCGGTTTTTTTAAAACATATACGTAAGTTTGAACATAATATAACCAATGAGTGACCTAAAAGATGTCCTATTAACGAACCAAATGAGTGCTTCGCTGGTCGTCATTAAAATATACCGTAATTTGAGGAACGTTATTGTTAAAAAAAACACCCAGAAACACCCAGGGTTCATATACCGAAATTGTTAATTTCCCTGATTTTTCCTCAACGTTTTAAGAATTTTTGGAGAAAAAAAATTTCTCTTGACTTAATCCAATAAATTCATAGAATGAAATGAAAACAAAATGTACTAATTACTGATATTTTTATTTATTATTTGAAAAGTTGTAAGTGTTCCATGGAAAATTCAGAAATAATTTGAAATTTTGACAATTCAAGGCTGACATTTAAGCTGATGAAAATTTCCCTGACTGTTGGCATGGAAATCTGAAATTCACCTGATTTTTCCAGGTTGTTTTAACTACCCTGACAATTGCAGGTTTACCAGGTCAGTGGGAAGCCTGATAGCCGTGAAATTAAATTTGGAGCCCCCCACCCATCCCCTAGAGACGGTGGTGTATCGTACGTGTACACACAGTATACTCTTATTTTAATATGCATTTGTTTGTCGATGGAATTTTTCTCGGTCCTTGACATCGCATAAATTTTCCGTCATTTTCCATCAACTTCAGTAAAGTTGGGAGCCTCTTGCAGAGTTGCAGGCAATAAATTGACGTCATTTTCTTTGTCCACTAAATCATTTCATGCGCCAGGGTTGGCGTGAAAGCGATTTTCGTGTTTTAACCAAAATAATTATTCATCACGAAATTACTGCTAAATCGAGCAAATATGACGTAGAAAGTCGAGGAAACGTCTTCGACATGACGATAATAAATTATCCTCGTTTTCTTTAAACGCTGAGAAGCACATAGCTGAGACCTTTCACCTCCCAATAAATTGTTTGCCATGCTCGATGATTTAGTATGATTTAGCTAATTAACGAGGGTCGTTCAGGACCGACCATAAATTACGTCACGAATTCGGACAGTTTCTGACACGCTCGCAATTTGTTTACATTTACAATTAAAACGAACCAATTCAATTAACGAAAAATGCGTATTGCACTATCGAGAGTTGTATCGACATATAGGCTAACGACCTCAAAACCTTCTCGGTTTGATTTATGGTCTACGAAAATGTTTATCCCTATGTCGTATTTCGAATATTAAATCATAAAAAAGTCCTAATTATGCGCCATTTGATAGCGCTTAAAGCGAAGATGCGTTTGCATTAATGCGAAAATACATTTGTTTGCAGAAATCACGAATGACACCTGTTGCACGTGTTTATTGAGACATGTTTATTCAACAAAACGCATGGAATTATCCAATTATCTCGCTCGAAATAAATCGTAACCCTGCAGCATATTATCACTTAACTATATACAGTAATTAGTAAGGGGTTAGTACCGGGGAGGGCCACATCGCCACCCATAGTTTTGCTTTTTTAACATTTTATTTAAAAAAAGTCTAATTAATAGTTGTGCATGAAATTATACCAAATTTTTGTATGAAAATTATACAGGTTAAAATTCAACACTATTCATATTTCATGGGAATACACTTGAATGCAAATTGTTCTTGCTTGAGCTTTCCAAACGCCTTTTATTGTTCATTTAACTTACATGTCCAATGTTTAGGCAAAATTTGTAGAGAAATGTAGGTTAAAATCCTTTAATTTTTCGTTATTTTTTTAAACATTTCATGATAATTTCACAATGTATAAAGTATTGTTGCATCTATTTATCAGCATGTGTGAAGATATGGGTTAAAATCCGTAATTTGTGGCCTTGCGGACTTGCTTGGACTTACATTAACCTGATCACAAAAAGTTAGGGGTTTAAAAAAAAGTTAGAATGATAAAAATAGAAGAAAAATGCATTGTTTTTACCATTACGTGGCGAATTTTACTGGTTTAGTAAATGGCTAAAACGGAAACGGAATGCATGTTTGGATGATATTCATCTGTTTTGCCCTGGGGTTTTATGGATGGACTCAGCGCCTTAGTTTGATTAATTTGGAGATTTTTTTACATGTAGGTATGCCAATTTTCGCTGAAAAAAAAACCAACATACTGGACAAACGACTTAGAAGGTGGTCGTAAAGTATTCAAGCAATTTTCTACTCTGGGGCTGATAGTTCCCCTGATGAAATTGTAACTCGGATGGCCGTTTTCGAGTCGAATCCAAAATTGGCTTTGAAATAAAAGGGGTTCGATAGTAAATCAAAAAAGAAATGGCGCCTGGATGTAATTATTCGGGTCAAGGAGGTGCCGCTTTAAAAGTGAGATCCTATTATTGCTCCTCCTATATATAGAGCATAAAAGTTATTTAAGAATAGACTTTTCTTGGGTCCAAATTGCAAAGTGGGAAGTTTTACGTCGATAAAAAAAACACTAAGGCATTAGTGCTCGGCTGCCGAATAAGAAAAGTAAAATATATTTCCACTCTGCCAAGTTTTTTAAGGGTCTACTTTATTCATGAGACGATGGGAAAACGAATTTCAAACTTAGTTATTTGAATTCTTCTCGACTAGGAAGAAGAATGCAAGGCAATACAGGGTAATAAGTGAAGCCTATTTGGGCAATGGCAACTACCTATAAAATGCGCAATACATTGACTTTAATTATCAAACGCCTGTCATTTTGGCACTTCTCTACTCTTATGTTTTTTTTTATCTTTTTCAAACTGTTGCCATTTTGTGGCGAATTTCATGATGAAAGTGTGCCTGCCTCTTAGCGTAACGGAACTCTCAAGGACAAGGAGTACGATTTCGCCATAAAATTAACACGGTTTTGGGGGCAAAATTCAATTCGATTATATTGACACCTGCTTCCGGCTCATCAACTGCTCAACTGCGAAAGGAAGAACTATACAAGACTAGACTTATCAGATTAATTCGTGACATTAATACACGCCAGGAAAATTAATTAATCAGGAAATTTTACGTGAGAAAATTAGCGGTGAAACCAAAAGTTTTCGGGCACTTTACAGGCTGTCCACAAAGTTGGTTATCGTAAACAGAAATAAGGCATCTCTGTATCCAGGCATATTAAGTATAGTGAATTTCTATCGATTATAAATGTTAATATGACGTTTAATAAACTACACGTTGATCCCATAAACATTTGTTGGCATAATCTAAATTAAGCTAAAGTCAACGCCTGAATATCCCGTTCTGCATAAATTTATACACACAACTTGTAAAACGAAACCTGGATTAGTGAGATCTCATGGAACTATTCAAAAATACCCATTTAAAGAGGTGCCCCAGAAATCCGAGTTCCCAATTCCAGCCATCCATGTGCTCAAGGAAATGTTGATTTTAATTGAAAATATATAAGGAAAATTAGGCGATATGATAAAACAGCATATAATAGCATAGAAGTACAATATCCCATCCTTCTCATTTCTACAGGTAGAAGTAGGGGAAAATTATCCCACTTAAAGAGGTCAAAACCTTTCCGGCTATAAAGGTTTTCTAGTGAAGATATTCATACCAGTTATAGAGGTTTCCTGCTTTTCTAAGGTCCACTTATCCAGGCTCGACTGTAGCGAAAATAATTAAAACAATTACGTATAATTTTATATTATTTTACACAAAATTAAATAGAACGTAATTACTGAAGGCATAATGCAGAAGAAAACCGTATTTTATTTTGTCAAATAAAACGACAAAAGCACATTAACCAGGACAATTATGCATCATCTGTTTTCAATTTTTCAAATAATGGAGTAAAACCTTTAAAAAAAGTTTTTAAAAAAGAATAACATCTAATTAGTCCTGAATCGATACAATGAACTACCATTTTTATTCATCACTAAAAGTTAAAATCACTCGAATCAGGTTGTGGCTTTACTTTGAGAAAAACAACAACATAAAAACTAATTTTAAAAATTGTGCTGATATAACCAGAAAAAAACTATCTCAGTTTTCAGTTTTTGTGTGTACAATTTTCCAGTAGAAAACTGGTATCTACATTATCTGGTCCAGCATTGTCCACTTTTTTGTGTGTTTTTATCGAAGTTCAATTCTTATTTCATTAATTTTTGCCATCTGAGCTGTTTCCTCCACTCGATATTTATCTATTCACTTTTCGTTGGAAACACATAGTGTTATTTTTTTTTTATATTTCCATTTCATTTCTCCCATGTTATTTTTCTTCTTCTTCATCTTCTTCTTCCCTACGTAAGCAGATCTTGGTTGCCAAGACGACAGCCTCACAAGATCTCCCACAATTCATGTCGGAACCCCGGGACCCCCTTCGGATCCCCCATTCAGAAATATTTCTCTTTTCGGTATCTACGTGCTCGGAGGTTACAAGTGCATAAAAGAGGTTACAGAGGATAAAACACACGAACACAAAAACTCAAAACTATCCGTATCCTACATAAGTCGAAAAGGCCCTTATTTTTCAACGTGACTCAAGCCAAGAATGGCGCTTTCCAAATATATATATTTTTTTAAAAAAAAGTCGCTGGGAATTGCGATGGTTTTACATTACTCACGCGATGCCAAATAACTTTCCACCTCATTTTCTACGAGGGACGAATTTCGATAGTTGGCACAAAGAAAGTATAATAATCAAAAAAAATATCGAAAAGTAGATTTTTTTATTTCTCGAATAGATGCGACGTAATCTTGGTGTCTAGGCCGGATGCACCACATGCACATATTTTTTTAAAATGATAGTAAAATATATGAATGAAACGTGCGTTTAAGGTAACAGAGGCTGCCAAGTTAAGTCAGACAAAAAAATTGTAAAAATATATTTTTTATTTTGCGAAAAGGTGAGACGTAATCTTGGTGTCTAGGCCGGATGCACCACGTGTACTTATTTTCCGGATATCATTATCATTAATATATCATGATACACGTAACACTAGAATATACAGTATATAAGTGATAATATCATTATAGTTATATAATACATTTATTAGAATTTTCTTATTATTATTTGCATTACTTTTTAGTGTCATTTTAGGAAAAGAGGAAGGAAAAGGAAACGGAAAGGATGTCAGAGACCTGTCAATAACGATCACTAATGCACTATATACATGTAGTATGCAAACATTTGATAGCTGTTTTGTTGTGACTGGACTTCCTACTGTTCAGTAAAAAAGACTTACATGTTTCATTGGCCATTTTTCCTGTTTTAATAACTTGTTTAAAGTCATCTGTTAGCAACAATAATGTGTTAATAATCTATTTATTATAAAGTCGATCGTTGAATGCCCTAACAAAGTAATATATACTAAATCTTCAGTCATGCCATGTTGAAATGTGACGTCATTTATTATCGAAACAGGGCGGTTTGTTTCATGGACATTAACATCAGTTTTTGGTAATTTTTCGACCTTTGATAGACGTCTTTTATGAACGGCCCCTATTTTTTAACCATCCATGCAGCCATATTAATGTGATTAATTCATTAACGTAATGATGAGTAATTATCTGAACTCGATGCAATTTCATCTTAAATCAGAGATATAAAAAAATAAACGAGAAATTGAGAATAAAGCTTTCGCTTACCGAAAACATGTCCGTTTAATTTTAAAAATGTCAACATTTATTTGACCTTGCTCTTGACTAGCTAATCCCTCACCTCAGTATGGAAATTACGAAATACTTGCAACGCATAATAAACTAATTATCATACTTCTTTGGGCTCATCTAATTAACTTTTCATCGAAATCGTCAGACAGGCGACGCATTTATTATTTAGATATTTGTGTACTGAAAAGCAATTTTCCAACCCTTTCGTTATTTCCCCAACTTAATTACGTGTATAAAGGAGGGTGGGGTGGTAAATCACGAAGATAAACGAGACTCGACTAAATCACTTTATCCATTCATCGTTCTGATGTACAACTTATTACCGGAGGATATTAATTAGTCTATAAATAACAAAAAGTAAACCATCAGAGTAAACATTTTAAATTGCCCGCAGTATTCCTTTGTCTTCTCCAGTGACATGCTTGCAGCTGCTTGCTCGTACGCATCCTGAAATTTTGTTTAATTTTAAGAGGTCCACAAACAGTAAACTATCAATTGATGGACAAAATAAGCTTAGCATACAGGCATACCGGGTATTACAGCGCACCGCCACGCCACCAAGCGGAGGCCGAAAGAAACTCCTGTCAACAAGAAAGGAATATATATTGCTGATCTAA